>NMUG010010799.1:0-10838 GCA_002855965.1 Monotropa hypopitys
ATAGATGATACGATAGAACAATTGTGTAGGAAGGTGGACAATATGGTTCTTAGAGTGGGAGAATCATTTGAAGGAAAAACTAAACAATTGGTAAATATTGACCAACACCATGAACAAGTCAAAGGTTTGAAGAAAAAGAAAGGTATCCAAATGAATAAAATGAGAAGATTGAAACCTTGACATGAAAAGACTACAAAGAAGAGAAAATTTGTTCCACAATCAAATCACCTAAGTGAGGTATACATTCTATTTGCTTCTTTTATTTCACATGTGTGTGTACATTTACGTATATTTGTTCTGACCAAGTTGTAATTTTTTAGAGTCTTGATCAAATACCCGCAATGTCATCGATTCCTTTGTTTTCTCAAGCTTCATATAATTCACGATTTTCTCAGGTGTGTACTTCATTTGGAATAAATAATTTCATTTTCCTTGTTATTTTTTCAGGTTACTTGTGATCCAGTAAGAACGGCTAACTCATTTTTGGAGGATGATTCATTTCTTTCGTTACTAACTCATTCGGAAAACCACACAACAAGCTTGGACCGTAGTTATTGAATTAGCTCTATGTTTGGAATTGTTAATTGAACGGCTATCACATTTTATTGACTATGGTAGATTGATCATTTTTTGTTCCATCTTTGGAAGAATTATTAGTTAAAAAGCTCACAGTTTTTTATGTATTGAGGTGGTGATTGTTGCGACAAACTCACTGTTTTTTTGTTTCATTTAATTGACTATTGTGGATTGAATATTTTTTATTCCATTTTTTGTTCAAGAAGCTCACTGTTTTATTTACTTTGGGACTGTATTTTTTAGGTGGTGATAGCTGCAACTTATTAGTCCATAGCACAACAGCAGAATGCTGTATTTTTTTCCCCAAAAAATTGGAGCTCAAAACAACGTTGTTTTGAGCTGTATGAGTTTAATGTGAATTTGCACTCAAAACGACGTCGTTTTGAGTGCAGGCAGGGGATGTGCAGGGAGATGCTGTGCAGCATCGCCGCTTCTAACTAAACACATCTCTTCCAAATTGTTTTACACTCACGAGTTTCAAAAGAATAAAGATATTGATGTCCAAATATATTCAAATGAAAACTTAACAGACTTATTCACTAAAACATTATCAACATCAACATTCAAAAAACTTGTCCACAATATTACAATATGCTAATTCAAAGACTTGTCATGTACCGATGATGAGAAAATGACATGAAGATCATTTTCCTATTATACCATTTTTCCTTGATTAATACCACAGCATTTGTTTAACAGATGCAAACAAAGCTGACAATTGGGTGATATAATCGTGATTGTTTCTAGAAACGACACTCGGATTGGCATCGTTCGTTCGTGCTTCTAGAATCAACACTCGCAATTGTTTATGCAAATGGCGTTCTTGAACAGACTTGGATACTTTTACAATAAAATGAATGAAATGATCCGGTTTTCAGGAAGTGGGGGAACTTTTAAAATTCTTATTGGCTATTTATGTACAAATCTCATCCCTAACCACCACCCTTCGGTTCACTCACTTTCATAATCTTCATCATCTCCAAATGTGAAAACAGATGCATCAGCAGCCATTGCCTTGAAATCACTTACCGCACCTACAGGGGTCGTGACCTCAAGGCTAGACGCAGTTCCTCCAATGCCAACATTTCTTGGTTCACTGGTAGAGCTTGTTTTACCCAGAGAGACTTGTTCGGTCTGATGGGCTAAACCCGCTATTTGAGGTGATTTGGTAGTTTCAGAAGGGGGCACTTTTATATTGACCGTTCCTCCAGCTTCAGAAGCTGCTTTAGATTGCCTGTTTTTCGAGGAGGATTCCTCGGCCTCACTGTCTGAAAACACGTCATCCTTATCATTGCTTCCTGAATTTTTATTTAAGTTCGCAGTATCAGCATTCCCGTCAACTGGGACAGGAGTGGCGCTTGAACTTCCAATAGATTTATCAGAAGTCGTTTCAGTTTGAGGCGGCATTGGAACTGTCCCGGTATAGTCCACAAGTACAACCTCAACTTGAAATCCAGGAGATGGCAATTTCCTCTGCAGAAAATCCAGAACAAAAAATGTAGAGCAACTTCTGAAGTTGCCAAATCTTTTGCAGGGGATGAAATTAAGAAATTACTTCATTCACTATAATTGTGAGCAACTTCTGAAGTTACTTCCAAGGCGAACAATCTACAATCATCATTATTCATGAAATGAACAAAAAAAAAAGTTATGCTACCTTGTCAAACCCATCAAGATCACTGATGTTTAGAACTTTTCTATTCTCGATCATTGTGGTGTTTAACCAACTGTAGAAGTATCAAGCGAAACAAATATACATTATACACCGAAGAAAGAGAACGGAAATGTTTGATTGTGGTGCTTCCATTTCATTTTGTTTCGGTTAGGGGAAGAGAGGTTGTTCTATTTAGCATACCAGTAAAAATCTCCTTGGCGATCGTGAAAATGAATTTTGAAATCACCAGCCAACTCTGTAAGACCAGGCTCCCCAGGCAGAGCAAAAACCATAATCCCTTTCTTTGGGGCACTGAACCAAAAATCTTCAGGCTGTGGAAACAAATAAATTAAAAGGCGCTACGGAATAACAGAGCAAACAGATCATTCTGAAATCAGATTTTGGTAATACCAAAATACAAAACAAACCTACCGACAGATCCTTGGTTCTTGGATGCTTCTTTGTGGAGAAGAGAACACCTGCAAGTCAAGAAAGGATGTAAAGGCTTACCAATACAGAGGCTTAATGTATAATCTACACATATCTACACGTGTAATGTCCAAGGAACTTCACCGATATATGGTCATGAAATGCAGTCAAGACTAGAAGTGCAATTAAGAGGAGTACGACAAAGCGTAGTCAAACAAAAAAGATTCATAACCAACTCAATAATAGAATGGAGTATCATCAGATGCAAAGAAGAAACTGTCAGAACGAGGCATACCATTGTGATCAGAGACCATAATGGAGGGCCTAATCCAATATGGGCACCGGTGAAGCCGAAACCCCCTAAGCATGCATCTGCACAAGTTTGATGTTGTAAAAGTAAACAAAACTTTAAATTCCAACTATGGGACATATTTAACACATGCATGACCAGAAATATACCTTCTCCCAGGCTGGTTTTCTCCACTGAGGTATGTTAGGACTCGTTCGAAATATTTGACATACCTCTACATAAGCAGGAAAAAAAGTAAAACACCTCATGAGATGAGATGTAAGGAAGCTAGATATTAAATTCAATGCTGCTTTTGAAGAAAATCATATAGAAAAAAGACTGACAATCTGACTTGGAAGCACAAGCCCCTTTCCATCGATACATCTTTTCTGGTTGTAGTAATCAATTGACTCCTCAGCTGTGGGAAAGAACTGCAGAAAGATGCAAATGTAGAGATGCAATTACAAAATTGGGTAGTGGACACAACTCAATACATACAAAAGAACCTTAATTTTCAATACACCAATAGACTACATTGAATAAAACATATTGCAATAATCCCACCTTCAAGTATAGGAGGAGACTAGATATCATTAACCCTGTCCTTGCCATTCCAGCCTTACAATGCACAACCACGACGTTTTCTATATCCTCTTTCAACCATGAGTACGCACTTTGACAAAATGACTTGATTAGTTGAATAGGAGGGCAGCTGTGGTCATCAAATGGGAAACTAGCCACCTGCAGATAAAGCAAGATAATCAAATTTGAAAGCTGCTATCAAACTGTTCCACATATACATGGAGAGCAACCTTCGTAGAAAAAAAGTCATAGTAACAACTGATAAAACTTCTAATTGTTATTTCACCCCAACTCGGTGTATTTATTTGATGAAACATAATTTCATCCACGCCAGAACTCAACATGCAACTGTGTGAACCATTGGACAAAGCTGAACAGTTTCATGGTTGTACTCTTCCATATACCATCTCACAACTTCCAAAATCGCAAGAAATTAAAATGTCCTCAAGCATAAGGAGTAGAATAAGCTGGTCGTTTTAAAAGAGCCAAAAGAAACCAGTATCTTGAGGAGGTTTAATATTGCTCACCCGAGCTAGTTGGATAACTGAATAATAGTAATCCATGCAAATATTTCATGACCACCAATCAAAATTGTGGCAATAAAATTTAAAGTTAGAACAATTTAAAAGAACAACTCAAAAACAACATATAAATAACACACCTTTCCTTCAAATAGTGATGCATCATAGAGCCTCTCAGAACAAAGGTTGTATACCTTGTATTTATCCTGCATACAGTACCACAAACCGGAATAAAACCTATATTGTTGGGATAAAAAAATAGTAAATGTGACCACCAACAATAGAATTAGAGAATTTTCCTTGATCTCTTTTTCAAAACATTAACTTCTTCTGAAGAGTAGCAGAGAACATGAAAGAAATGTGCCTTTTATTAGACTTAGTCAGATCAACAAATAATGTCAACAACAAAATATAGCTATAAAATACATATAACACAGTAACCAAAAAAATACATATAACACAGTAACCAAGAAATACATATAAGACAAATTATATAACTTCAGTGTAGACTCCACGCTGGCCCCATTGGTTTTCTGCCTAAATGACACTGTTCTAAAAGGACCCGCCTAGGCGCTAGGCGGCATTGATCCGCCTAGGTGCTAGGCAGTAGTGGTCCGATGCGACAATAAATATCATATATTTGATAACCAAATCAAACCAAATAGAGTCTTAAGTCACAAATATTATATATTTGATGTTATAAAAAAGTTCCATGCATTATACATTGTTGTATTAAATAAATATTAATTCCCTTAATAAACAAATAACCGTCTAGGCCCCTAGGCACTAGGACCCCCTCGACCGCCCGCCTAACACCTAGCACCTTTTAGAACATTGCTGAATGGACAAAGATTCGACCGTCGACGCCAACAATTCAAGTTTATTGCTCTGAAGATATCTTCAAGTTAGGGCCATTGAACATTAAGTACCCAAATATCAGTACTGCATTTCTAGTGTCTAAATATGATCCTTTGACATTAAATTGCCACCAAACAGTACAAACAGATTAGCAAATCAGAAACGACAATCTACCAGAGTTTCATAGAACAAACAAATTATTCAGCAGAAATGCCGATCTGTTATTATTTTTCTTGAATCAAAAGGCCCTCCTCCTAGGAGACTAATATCCAATCAAGACTATCACGGAAAAGAAAGTAAATATTTATGGGGGCAAAAACACCTTAACAGTCTTGCCAAGGTTGGTCAGAACCTGATCCTGCCTCCATTGGAGGCCATTAACATGTCAGACAAAACACCAAATGAGGAACACCAGGACGAGCACCCAATGTCCATTTTAGTCCAAATCGAAGAAGATGACAATATCATTGCTTGGTTTCAGTAGCGCAATATAACTGCCATAGTTGTTAAAGGCGCACCTAGGTGTGCACCTGACCGCCCCAATGAGGCTTAGATGTTGTGCGCCTTACAGGGGGGAGGGGGGAGGCAACGTGAAGGAATTCCACCATAGGTGCACGCACCTCTTGTCCCTTTTGCCTTAGCAAGAAGCATGTGCCTCTCCACAGTCTCTTTGAAAATAGAAAGAAAAGGTTATCTTAATATTAAAAGAAAAAAGATGAAAAACTGTTTTAGTGAAGTCCACAGCCTCAATACAACCATCAACAAGATCGATTGAAGTCTCTAAATAGTCACAACCGTTTATTGATGGCTGATCAATGCACAAGCTTTCGGTTGGTTGATCAAGTCTTCCTCCCCCTTTCCTCCATTTTTTATCATAGTCTGTGTTTCTGCGTTTAATTTTTTTTTCTTTTGGATCAACTATCTTAATGTTTTATTTCTGCCATTTTTTTCTTGGCAAACTGTCATTTGTATTGGTAATGGAGTGTGATTTCTACTCGCATAATTGTTATTGCGTATCAGGTGTTCTACAAAAGGCCTGTGGCCTTGGACTACCTACTTGCTCATATATTTTGTGTTCTATAAACATTAGGGAAGTTAATTTCTATTTACAAGTGCTTTTTTCCAATAGTCAAATGTGATTTTTGTCTATATCATATTTGATATTTCTGCTCAACTAGATGCGCTTTTCTTCAATAAGGCCCACACATCACCATTTGACTTGCGCCTTGGCCCCCAACAGACCTATGGCCCCTCAGTGCACCCCTAGCCTTCCATAACTCTGATAGTTTCTCAAGGGAATTGCAGATAAATGATGATCTGTCTGTCCTCTTTTAGCAACCAGAACTGGAATTATCCATGATGACACCCATTAATTACTTTCACTATTCTGGTATACTAAAAACTAAGCCCCAGCACTTATGCCGCTGTCTTCCTCTGTAACAAAATTACAAATGCAGTAAACAAGCACAAGTAATCCACCACTGTTTTTTCAAAATACGAAGACAATGCTTGGCACAGCATCAGCAAGTAAACTAGAAAGAAAGAAGCATAAAGCTTGCAGTTGCATTGCAAAGGATGTGTGCCATACTAAGAGTGATGTTGAAAAGTCATTAACTACAAATTTTCACAAGTAGTTTTTTAGCACTGAGATCATACATTCTCAGATAATAACCTCTCAAATTTGAAGAGAGAATATTTGTGTACTAATGCTACACAGCCTTACAAGTAATGTGTATCGCCATGAATGACCTTACCTTGTGATGGGTTTCAAAGAACTTCATCACTTCTTCCATGTGGTTTCGGTACAAACCCTGCATCACATTTTTCAAACATTCTAGATTTCAGTAGCATAAGTGAGCTGTGGTAATTTTTTCTGCAGAGAACTTTGGTTCACTTACCTCAACATAGCCAAAGAATCCAGAGCTCATATCACCAGCAGGGAACCCCATAGCAATAATATTTTCTGTGATGTATGTCATATCTAAATCGAACCCTCCTTCCTAAGTACAAGAAGAGACACTTTTTACACAAGAGCAGTAAATGAAATCATTAGTTAGGTAGTTTTAGGAGTATGAAGTTAGATAAGGCCTTCACCATATGTATTTCCTAAAAGGGAAAGACCTTAATTCAGCAGTCAATCTTTTAGCTTTATTTCAGCTATTATAAGGCTTACTTAGCGGTGGCTGCATATAATCGGTCTCGAATTATAAATAAAACATGGATCAAAACTAAAAGCAAGACACAGATAATATCATAATCCACAAGTATTATAAAGTGTTGGGGTGTTCTTTGCAGTCATCAGTTAGAATTCTATATCATTTAAGGACCATGTCTTACTATATTACGAAGTTCAAACTATTGTCGCAACATTCAAAAGAAGATATCCATACATTCGTAATCTAGGGTGACAAACGTATAATGAGTGTCTTACTAGATGAAGTCCATGACATCATGGGGGAGAATTAAAGCAAACAAAGACCAAAATCATTACTCCAGCTAGTGGCAGACAGGATTTCCATGAAGGGAGATTACCATAAAATTTTTATTAAGCGTTTGATAGTAAGGTATTAAGATAAGATTATCCACAGTTTATACTAAATACCAGTTGCAATGTAAAAAGTCAATTAGTCAAAGGGATGCTCAAAATACAAAGAAAATCACAGCAGTATTGAAACAGAGTAAGCTACCTACCTGGTATCTTCGTTTGTTCTGAGAGACAACATGCCGAGCTTTGACCTGCACGGCCTTCACGGCACTCTTAGATGAGTCAACTAACCCTCTGGTGAGGGTTCCAAATAAACCAGGTTGTGCTGTTGGTGAAACTACATCAGAATTTTCATCTGGCCGAGAAGCTTTGGGAGATGATCGCAGTCCCAACCCACCAGTGAAACGCGCAAATGTCGATTTTCCAGCATTTCCTGATGGTGATTCATCCTGAGTGCCCACGAATGGCTGAGGAATTTTCAAATTTTTGGCCCACGTGGATAAGCCAGAAGCAGAGAGCTTTGATGGTGCATCGCGTGCAGAATTATATGGTCCAGAATCCACAGTAGTGGGAGCTTGTTCATCTGGAACTTTAACAGGTACTGAAGTTAATGAATCAGCGGAACCCAAATCCATACTGCCACCCAAAAGAGCTAAAAAGAAACCAATGGCCAAAGAACTTAACTCAGCATATGATAAGCTTCTAGTTTACTCCTTAATCACAACTGCACAATAATCAAATAACAAAAGAAATAAGAAAAGAAAAGCATAAGATCGTGAGTGTAAGGCAAAAGAAGACATATATTTTGAAGTTAGTGAAAGTAGCATAAACAACATAATACAAAAAACCATTTGCTTTGTCCAAAACTAAGTATGATATCGATTGACAAGATGTATGGGAAAGCTGTAAAGTGGCATAATTTTGTAATTTGAGCCATGCTTTTCCACGGTAGTTCAAATCCACATAGACGCATGATGGAGAAGATCTTTATGTAATGAATTGAAAGAGTAAAGTTGCATAAGGTTATTAGTATGACAGAGATCAGATAACAGATAATTTTCTACTGTTACAACCAGATTCGGGTCTCGGAGTCTACCCTCTCTGATGCCTTTTGGCTTTGATTTGGAGGACATGATTCCACAACAAAACATCACTTTAGCTTTTCGGTTTTTGACGGTATACGGGGACCACTATTTCAGTGATTTTATGAGAGCAAACACTTTATGCGTATTGTCAAAGGTTATGTATGTCTCCAATCTTTCCTTAGCTCATACCCTCAACGATTGGGGGCTACATGGATTATGTTATGTTGTTATGTTGTATAATCAAATTTTTAGATAACAAAACAGCGACCAAAAAATGGCACCAAAGAAGCTAGAACTTAGTAGCTAACCTTTTCTAGATAATTATTGCTGAACAGCAGTCAAATAAATGTAGTTATTCTCATTGGTGTCGTACAAATACTCTCCTCTGGCAGGCAGGACCTTCCTTATTGCTATTTCCCACTACATTTAATGTTCAAAAATTGATTTACTTTCCTTACAAAAGTATTACTTTAAACTCATAATTTAATCAAATGCAGATGAAACGTAACCTCTAGATAGGTTTCATTGTCCCTTTTTCAGTAAACAAAACCCAAGTTAAATTGAAATACAAGAGAAAAAATACTAGACAATACAATAAATTTAATCGCGCTCGAGTCAACATGACATAAACACGATGTTATACTTTCCCTAGTTAACTATTTGGCTATTTCCTAACCAGTGGCTGTGGTTCAAATTGGGAACAAATCTTCATTCTTTCCATCATTTATAGCATAGACAAAGAAGCTGAAGAATGTACCAACAAGATCAAATCAGAACTAGGCACAATACACACAGTTTTCAACGACTTTTTCCTGTCCTTTTGGCAGATCTCTATCCGTAACCTGAAACTTAAAATGGTATTGGGGCTAAATTGTCCCTCGAGTGAACAGAACTGATGAGTGTGCCACAAAATATTTGTAGTGGTGTTGAAGCAAAAGGAACTAATCTAATAAATATGCTGATATGGAATGGAATAAAAGGACTTCAACTCTTCGCAAGATACAATTATGACTCAAAGGGATGAGCCTAAATAGTACCGAACCAACCAAACTGATTCTTTAAGTCCCAATCAATATAAATCTGTTCTCTACATTGAGCTCTATTTTTTTGGTAATCAGTAAATTCATTAAAAAGGCATCAAGGGGATGCCACCCATGTACAAGTGAAAATTAAAAACAAACCGATCCTAAACAACATGAAATCTATACCAATGGCAGTAAATAATATAATTCCAATTTAAGTATCCAGGCACAATGAAATATAAAGGCAAACACTTTCAAGCAGTTAAAATAAGAATTCCAATATGTGATGAAGCCTAGAAGCAGACTGACAACATTAGACTACCGAATTCACCATCCCACTCATGAATGTTGGTCAGATGATTGGATGTTAAACAAAGTGACATTGAATTCCCTCTTATCGAGCTGAAAGAACTTGATGTCAGACCAAAAATGTCACGACCCGGACCCATTCCTGAGGTCATCGTGACAGACGCCAGGTGATTTACCCAACCACCTCAGGCATTCATACCATAAACTTAATTAAACTCTAAAATGAGGATAAAACATGATAGGGTTGTATTTTGACGATGTCTTAAGCGTCAAATGGATGTCTAAGATGCATGGCTTGGGCTATAAAATTGATTATGAATGATTGGATGGTCTTAATAATAAGTAATGCATGACAATAAACCAATTGGATGCACTAGGATTATTGGCTTATGCATGATCATAAATGAATGAAATGGAACAGTGTTTTGACGATAAACATAAAGTGATTAATGAAGAAATGTTTCAAATTCTTGCCAAATGTTGTCATACAAAAAAAACCCAATGTCCGGTAAACCAAGCCTTCCAAGATGAAAAAAACAATTTTTAGGCATTCTGTACACCGGTCTAAGGACCGGTCCAAGGACCGGCTTCAGGACCGGATCCACCAGTCTCTGCGCCGGTGCATCTGCCGGTCGCGCGATTCTACGGAAAACAGAATATGGGTTTGTCGAATTTGGGCTTTAAATGTTTGAATTGATCCTTAATAAAAATTCACAATACATATTTGATATATACAAATTGGTTAGTATAAAAATTGTGGGTCAAACTTGCTTTTATGAATGGTTCAAATCAATTGCCGAAAATGATGACTTGGGAATTCTCAAGCAAAAAGTTAAATTGCCAATTCAATGCTTATGGACTGAGCATTGTGGGAATCAAGGTTACAGCCCTACTCTATGTTCCATTGGTTGTATCTCTGAAAATGGAGCCGTTGGTCTGAGGGGAGTCAGTCGAGAGAGAGGGGCATATAACAGAGTATGTGAGATGTAGAGAAGTAGAGAGAGCTGGGGGAACCCAAGAATAAGCCG
>NMUG010010800.1:0-10838 GCA_002855965.1 Monotropa hypopitys
AATATATTTAAATTTCTAAGATCATAAAATTGAATAAATTCAAGATATAACAAAATTAATCACAAGACTAATTTTAACAATTGAGCACAAATATCATGAATTTAAATTATCAATTTGACTTATCCTAGAAGTAATTAGTGAGATGAATTATTCAATTAGAATAATTTACAATTGAGATCATCACTTAAAATAGTAATAAACATTTAATCAATTATAAAATTAAATTGAGTGCATGCTATATTTCAATGAAAATCATCATCAAAATAATAAGGGACAACACCCCTGCTCCTTCCCCTTCTTTCCTTCTCCTGCAAGCCCTGATCTCCCGCAAGCCTTCTCCCGCAAACTCCCTCCCTTCTTTCAGTAGAGCTGGCCCTCGTCCTTGAATTCCCGCAAAGGGCTTCCCAACTCCCGGTAATGGGGAGCTCTGCTCCTCCACCTCTTCTCCCAGGAATTGGCCTCCTCACTCTCCCTGAAGCCAACTCTCGCGGACTCCTGCCCTTCTCCCGGGAATTGGGGGCTCTGTCCTCCTTCCTTCCTTCTGGCCACTCCTCCTCTCCCGCATGCAGCCTTCCTCTACCGGGAGTTGGAGGTTTGGCCTACCATCCTTCTTCCGGGAGTTGGGGGGGGGGAAGGTGCCAAATGAAGAAAATTTCTTCCGGGCTTAGGCTCTTCGTCCGAACTCTGATTTGGACGATTCAAGTTGCGTTGGACTCACAACGAAATTCTCTATGACATTCTTGAATTAACCACATCCACAAACGAGAGATGATTTTGAGATTAAAAATCAATCAAAATCCAAAGAATGGAATTGAAATTCTAAATTCAATTTAAATAAATTCTCAACCGTTACACTGACAACTACCACACAACCACGGAAACCCAGCCACAAATGCGGTCGGACAACCACCAGGGAAATCAACCCCGACTCAGGCCGCAACAACCTACGAACCACCACCAAAACAACCGACACAACTCAACCAAAACCCAACACCAAAACCCCCAACCACAACACAGATCGCACAACCCACCACTGGAAACCCCAACACAGCCACCACACCTACACAGCCAAACACACGCACTCACACACTGCCCTGACACACACACAACATAGACCAGAAAATACCCATCCACCACACACACACACAGAGCACAACACAGCCGAAATTTACAACCCAGTCAACTCAACCCAACTGCAAAGTCAACACCGCTAGACACCAGCACAACCACCGACATACACACACACACCCGATTCGACTGCACACACACGATCCCAAACACACCACCAACATAGAACACATACACATCTGATACACACACACACATACATGCACAAACCCAACCGGAGTCACTGCCGCCAATAGACCCAGAAGCCAGGCAATGCGCACACACCCAACACCACCGCATGCATCCACGTCGCATAGCACATACAGAACATAGTGACGCATAGCCCGCGCACCAGTACAGTTGCCGCACCACCGCACGTCTCCGTTGCTGTTGTCGATGCCTCGTCGCCCCCAGCTGCCACCCGATCCCCCCCTCTCTGACCCCCCAGATGTCTCTCTCTCCCTATCTCTCACCCCACGCGATTTGGGATACGGGAAGGGGTTTTCAGATTTTGATTCTTTTTTGGGGGGGTGTCTGCCTCTGTTTTGTTTTTATTTCCTAATTTGTTTTTGTTTTTTAATGTATTTAATTGTTTTGTTTTGTTTTTATTTTGTTTTTTAGTTAATAGGATAAGCTTAATTAAATTAAGGAAATTTAATTTCCTCTTTGGGCTCCGCTACGGTGCGAGAAGGTGCACCGTAGTTACAACAATCCTTAGTCCCAATTTCTATATTTTAATATTATCCGATAATTCTTTTTAACTTTTTTTTATTTCTAAAATTATTTTCTTATTTCTAAAAATTCTCGAACTTCACCAAAAAATATTATTTATCTAATCGAATTCGATATAAAATTTTAAAACTTAAATTTAAACCTATTAATTAATTTTTTCCTCCTCTTAATTTCTTAATTAAACATTCTTAGGTTTAATTATCTAGTTTTTAAATTTCTGGGCTTTACACCCATAGTTCCCCAACATTTCGATATAATCCATCTCTATATCGATATACATTCTTTGATTCTTTATTCCAAAATACCTTCTGTTCTACACATTTTAATATGTCTACTTTCATTCATGTCAATATACCTGTTTATTTTACATATCGATATACACCCCTTCTATTCTCATTTCGATATACATAGATAATACACATTTCGATATACACCGACTATTATTCATTTCGGTATGTGAACACATTTCGATATGTCTTATTTTTATCATTTTGGTATATAGCTTCTTTCCATCTCATTTCGGAATGATTTATAATTACACATTTCGGTATAATTAGAGACATATATCGATATATTATACAAAGAACAAAAAACGTAGAATTTGTTCATCAAATTCTTAATTTCATCCTCAACCTTTTACTCCAATTTCACAACATAAAATCATTGTTTCTAATTACCTCTTCCTATTTCAAACACATAAAATGGGTTAAAACATGGCCACGCTTGAATGGATTCCTTAAATTACTTAAAAACATCTAAAATTGTTTCAAACCTTATCAAACCCATATTTTGCTTTCATTATTTCAATTTCCCTAATTTACTCTTACAACTCACAATAATTATAGACATTTATAACACACAAATAAGATTGATATGAATACTTACCATTTTTTGAGCTTCTTAATCCCCATGTGCTCAAATTCTTGAATAAACCTTCAATCCCCCTTGATTTTCCCCCGAAACCCTGTCAATTCTCTTCTCTCTATCTCTACCAATTTCTAAGAGTTTTGGTAATTTTGGGAGTTCCGCCGATTTGTTTTGTTTTAATTTGAGCATTCAAAAAAATCCATCTGAGTGACAATTTTACAATAGCTAGAACTTATCTATATTCCTATATATTTTTATCTGATTTCGATATGTATATTCTTTTCCACGTTCCCATATCCTCACCAAACCAACACATTTTGATATATGATGTTCATATACTGATATACCCTTCCACATTCACATTTTGGAATGCCTCATGCATTCTCATATATTTACATAACTTTCACATTTCATAATATTAGATACTATATATCGATATGCTGCCTCAAGCTAGCTTTTCACATTTCGATATACCTATACTCCTATTTTGGTATATTAAAACTCTCTAAGGCAAAACCAGAGAGCTTGTATTACATATATCAATATACCTCTTATCCCCCTTTGACTCATTTTGATATATCAAGGTCTTTGATGAAATCTTTTCACAATTTAATAAAATCTTTTTGTATGTCAGAAATTTCATTATCTTTTTCATCGGTTTTAGAATCGTGATTGGTAAAAGAGGTGGATTTTGGAGATTCGAAAATATTAGCCGTAAGAACCATGATCTTTTCACTAGTTCTGTCATTATAATCCTCCTCACTACTGTCATCATCCCACGTATCTTCATAACCTTTCTTTTCTTTCTTGTGGGTATTTGCACATTCGGATTGGATGTGACCAAAACCATGACAAGCATGACATTGAATACCTTTAGGTATTTTAGACGAGTCACCAGAAACATTTTTAGAAGCATCATCGTATTTGAATTTCTTAAAAGCTTTAGAATTATCAAAATATTTTGCAATCGGCTTACCTTTGCTAACAATCATAAATTTCTTATATTTCATAGCAAGAAAAGCAATATTAGCATCATCAAAGTCATCGTCATCCTCTTGGGATTGAGAGGATTCGTCATCAACGGATTGAAAGGCAATACTTTTATCAATTT
Source organism: Monotropa hypopitys (assembly GCA_002855965.1). Lineage (NCBI taxonomy): Eukaryota > Viridiplantae > Streptophyta > Magnoliopsida > Ericales > Ericaceae > Monotropa > Monotropa hypopitys. Next base: position 3,818 of record NMUG010010800.1, read on the forward strand.
TAGAAGAGGATGTTTGAGTAACATAATAGGACAAATGATTACGTTCAAACGTTTCTAATTTTCCTACATGTTTCTCAAAAGAAAGATTGTCAACATCAGGCCTCTCTTCTATAGCAGTGATTTTTTTCCTAAAACATTTAGGTAGGGACCTAAGAACCTTACGATGGATTTTAATATTTGGCAAGAGTTCACCTAAGCCATGAAATAAGGTAACAATATCAGTGAATTCAGTAATAAAGTTCGCAAACATGTCGTTCTCTCTCATCCTAAGTTATTCGAACCTAGTTGTCAATCCTTGAACTTTAGACACGTGAACCGTATGTGTTCCCTCGTGACATATGCGTAAAATCTCCCAAGCCTCCTTAGCAGTGGTGCATGCGGATATCCGCCCAAACTCTCTACGAGAGACCGTACTAAGTATGTCTCCAAGAGCTTTTCCATTGGCCTCAAAATTTTGAATGTCATTCGTATCAAATTCAGAATCTATTTTAGGCCTTGAGTTGTTTGTTTCAAAATCCACAATCATAGGAATATCATAACTGTGTATAACGGAACGCCAAACTCTAATTCCCATACCAATGAGATAGTTTATCATTTGAGATTTCCAGTATTCATCATCGTTATAGTCAAAATATAAAGATCTCAAATTAGAGGCGCCGTCGCGAGGCATATATGGGTTCATGATATCTAAGATCAACTTGGGTGTTTAAACCACAAAGAGCAACTAGACTCTGATACCAATTGAAAGTATGCGGAAGCGGTGCAAATCCTAGAGGGGGTGAATAAGTTTGCTGATTAAAACTTAATTTTGCCTCTTTTAAAAATGCTTTCTGATTATCAATATAATTATTAATCCAATTAGTGCAATGACAATAAATAATAAAGGAAGGTACAAGGAGCAGATGAGTTGAGTTGGCTAAATTTATCATACGAGAATTTTGTTCCCTGAGTAGATTACACTCACTGCATTGCACAATGGGGGTTCACTGGAGCCCTTCCTAAGGTAGGATAAGTCTGAGGAACATACGGTTGGTAGCTGGCAGACGACTAGCGCGGAACAAGCCGAAACTCAATAAAATCTTAATAATATGATTGTACATCCCTTAATTTCGTTAGGGTCGAGATGAGGTGTTTGAAGGAAATACTTCTCCTTGATTTTTTTGTCAAGTTGAGCTTTTTTGAAAGAGAATCAATAGTTTTAGAAAAAGATGGAAATTTGGAAATAACTTAGAAAATGATTTTTTTGAACTATGAAATGGTCCTCGTCGCATGCATTCATATTTTACTCTCGCACTCGCATCTTTTGTCCTAACTTGGGATATATTTGGTTATAGACTTTCTCTACTAGGCTGTTGTCTAACCCTCTATTTTTAGGTACCGACCCTGCCGTGTGATTTGGAGCTTGGAGTCGTTGGGTGCCATCTCACTGGGTATCTTCATTTGATTTCTTGTAGTTTTTCTTAATTTCAATTTCATGTTCTCGGGACTGTAATAATTATTTTGGTTGGACTTGTAAACTTAAACATGTGTGTGTGCGTATGGCATTCCCCCCCCCCCCTCCCTTCTTTTGTCTTTTGAACTTTGGAATGGGTAGATTTTTACTTTACAAGTCCATGTCATCTTTTGTAATTTCAAAAAAAATATGGTTTGAAAATCCGAGACTTGACAACTTGGTATTAGAACTTTCGTTTTGAAAACTTAGGCCTTTGGGGAGACATTTGGTCTCGATGGGTGCATTGTTTTGAAAATTTGCATTCATGTGATGTGCTTGGAGTGTGTTTGCATTGCATGAGGACCGCGTGTTTTATAAGAACAATTTAAATGGGATCTTTCCTCCAAATCTAGTGGTGTGTCCTAGGGTGATGTTGAGCCCCTAGTGGACCCTGTCTTGACGTTGCTATTCCTGTTAGTCTAACTCCAGTAGATGATGCCTAGTGTGTCTTTGCCTCATTCCTGAGAAGTAGACCTCTTATTTGCCTAGATGTGGTTGTTTCCAATCTGTTTTACTCCGTTGTAGGGTATGAATCTTAATTCTGGCTAATCTTTGGCATCCTCCTTTCTGTAGTTGTCATGCCTCTCTGAAGAGTTGTGGGTCGAGGAAGGGGATGTCGAGGAGTCCCTATTCCAGATGCTTGTAGTCAGGAGGTCACGGGCCAGCATGGTGACTTCGCTGATAATGTTCCTCCTGTTGTGCCCGCTCCTGAGGGGCTGGTTGTGCCAAATCAGTTTATGCGGGATTTGTTGTAGCTATGACTGAGGCGAGTCGTGGAATGGCCGCTCCCAGAGAAGCACAGGGTGATCGTGCTATTGAGTCTCTTCGAGAATTCCGCCGTATGGATCCTCCCAAGTTCAGTGGGGAAGGAGATCTATTGGCAGCAAATCATTGGTTATCTGAAGTTCGAAAGATCCTGGACATGCTGCGGATCCAGGAGAATCAGTTGAGAATTTCTTTCGCCACCTATCAGTTCATCGGTGGAGCCAATGAATGGTGGTCCTCTATTATCGAAGCTCGTCGTGATGCTCTGAGGGCTTCTGGGGACTTCAATCCTCTGGTTGCCCAGGACCCTATTGGTGCTATGACGTGTTGAGGCCATCTTTGAGAGTCAGTACTTCCCGGAGTCTTATTGTGATCAACTCTGAGAACAGTTCGAGAGGTTGGAGCAAGGCTCCATGTCTGTTACCCAATATTCTATCAAATTTCAGGCGTTATCCACGTTTGCCCCTGACTTGGTCAGTTCTGAGGAGAGAAAGTGTAAGAGGTTTGAGAAGGGTCTGCATTCCTCGGTCCAGCGACTCGTGATGAGTCAAAGGATTAGGAATTTTGCGGACATGGTCGAATGTGCCAGAACGATCGAGCCGAAGAAAGATGCTCCCAAGGAGGTTCGTGTTTGGGAACATCAGAAGCAAGTATCGGAATCGAGTTCTTCTTCTGGTAGTCTGGGAAGGAAGAGGTATCGTGAGCGTTCCCGTTTCTCAAGGGGACAGGTTTCTCAGGCCAGTATTACAAGTCCTGAACTCTCGACCAAGCAGGAAGTTGTTTTACATCGTTGCAATCAACCAGGGCATTACCGCACTGCGTGTTCCTTGTTGGTTTGCTTCGACTGTGGTCAATCCAGTCATATCTCCAGAGAATGTCCTGCGAAGGCTGGTGTTCACAGTGAGACGGGTTCAGTTCAGCAGACTCGTCTAGGTTAGCATATGCAGATTGGTCCTGCCTCATCGGGCCAGAGTTCTGGAGCAGATCGTGCCAGTGCCTCAGTTCCTGGTCAGTCATATGGGCACCGAGGTAGTCAGGGTCGCGGTCAGTTTACCCGCGGTAGAGCTTACGCTATTCCAGTGATTGCCCCTCCTACAGTTCAGCAGCAGCAGCCTGACTCTTCTGTTGTTCGGGGTACGTTCCTTGTTTATGGTTCTTTCGTTGATGTATTGATTGATTCTGGAGGCATTCATTCCTTACTGTATCGTTTGCATTTATGTTGGGTCTGAAGTTAGACGTTTTGACTCCCCCTATGATGGTAGAAACTCTCGTTGGTGGTAGAGTTCCGTTAGATCGTATCGTTTGTGGTTTCCACCTCACCATTGAGGATCGGCTGTTCATTAGTGATTTCGTAGTTTTGTCTATGTCTGGGTTCGACCTTATTTTGGGCATGGATTGATTGTCCACCTATCACGCCACCATTGATTGTTATCGTCGGCGTGTCAAGATTCTTTCTCCCGAAGGGGACTTCTTCTATTTTTACGGGGATCGTAGTGAACCCCTAGAGAATTGTCGTCATGATTCTAAGAAACAAGGATCTCTTTAGTGTTTGTTGGCCAGTTTGTGTTTGGACGATATGGATTCCCGACCTATAGAATTTCCCTCTGTAGTTTCCGAGTTTCCGGATGTCTTTCCGGAAGAGTTGCCTGGATTGCCTCCCGAGAGGGATGTGCAATTTTCTATCGATCATGTGCCAGGGACTTATCCTATTTCTGTTCCTCCTTATCGCTTCGCCCCTGCCGAGTTAAAGGAGTTGAAAGTTCAATTGCAAGAGTTGTTAGATTTGGGTTTTATCTGTCCTAGTTCATCGCCTTGGGGAGCTCCTGCCCTATTTGCCAAGAAGAAAGATGGTTCTCTCCGTCTTTCTATCGATTATCGAAAGTTGAATCGTGTGACCGTGAAGAATAAGTATCTCATGTCTAAGATTGATGACTTGTTCGATCAACTCCGAGGCTCCATCTATTTTTCTAAGATTGACTTGAGATCGGAATACCATCAGTTGTTAGTCCGTGCCGAGGATGTCGCCAAGACAGCGTTTTGGATAAGGTATGGTCACTATGAGTTCATCGACAGGCCATTCGGCATGACTAATGCTCCTGTGACTTTTATGGGATCTCATGAACCGTATCTTACATCCATATCTGGATAGTTTTGTAGTTGTATTTGTTGATGATGTGCTTGTGTATTCTGCTTTTGAGGAAGAGCACCGGATCCATCTTCGTGTTATTCTAGAGTTGCTTCGTGATCATCAGTTATTCGCCAAGCTCAGCAAGTGTGATTTTTTGCTTCCGGATGTGAAGTTCCTAGGCCATGTTGTTTCTTGTGATGGCGTATCTGTGGATCCTGGTAAGATTGAGGTCGTGATGTCTTGGCCGCGTCCTACCAACATCTTTGAGATTCGGAGTTTCTTGGGTCTTGCCGGTTATTATCGGCGATTCATTTTGGACTTCTCCCGTTTGGCTTCTCCACTCACTCGGTTGACCCGAAAGGGTGTCTATTTGGAATGGAATGATTCTTGTGAAGTTTATTTTGAGGAATTGAAGAGCAGATTGACTTCTGCCCCTATTCTTATCATTCTTGAGCGTGGTGTTGGGTATTCTATTTACTGTGATGCATCGCACGACGGCCTTGGTTGTGTTCTTATGCAATTGGGTCGGGTGGTTGCTTATAGTTCTAGGAAGTTAAAAGACCATGAGCGTAACTATTCAACTCATGACCTTGAATTGGCTGTCATCGTATTTGCCCTTAGGAGCTGGAGACACTATTTGTATGGCGAACGATTTGAGGTCTTCTCGGACCATAAGAGCCTCAAATATCTCTTCACTCAAAAGGAGCTTAACTTGCATCAGCGGCGATGGATGGAGCACTTGGAAGATTATGATTTTAACTTGCAGTACCATCTGGGTAAGGCCAACGTCATTGCAGATGCCTTGAGTAGGAAGTCTTCTCACTTGGCCTGCTTGGCCATTCTTGATTGGAAATTGGTTGGCGATCTCCAACCTTATCTCGCTTATTCCGAGGAGGTCAGCTCTCAGACCACCTTATGCCATATGACCGTTCATTCAGCGTTATCTCAGAATGTCATAGAGGCACAAGCTAGTGGTGAGGAGGCTGCCATTTATCGCTCTAAGTTCTTGGCTGGTGAGGCTAGTCCGGGGTGGATGGCCTATGTAGATTTGAGTGTTCGTTTCCATGGTCGGTTGTTCATTCGTGCTTCTTGTCGTGAGGCTATTCTTCATGAGTTTCATTACTCTCCTTTTTCGTTCATCCTGGTAGCACAAAGATGTATCACGACCTTCGTCGTCAGTTTTGGTGGCCGGAGACGAAACGGGATGTTGTTGGGTTTGTGGCTAGGTGTCTTACTTGTCAACAAGTTAAGGTCGAGCATCAGAGGCCTGCTGGTTTGTTGCAACCCTTGCCCGTTCCTGAGTGGAAGTGGGAGCATGTGACCACTGGTTTTGTGACCGGTTTACCGAAAGCACTGGGTGGATTTGACGCTATCTGGGTTGTGGTGGACTATTTGACGAAGTTTGCACACTTCTTGCCCATTCGTATCACTCAGTCTTTGGATTCCTTGAGTAAGCTTTATGTTCGCGAGATTATTCAGTTGCATGGTGACCCATGTTCTATTGTTTCTGATCGTGATCCCCGATTGACTTCTAGATTTTGGCGTAGCTTGCAAGCCGCCATGGGTACCAAGCTTGTTTTCAGCACTGCTTTTCACCATCAGACTGATGGTCAATTTGAGCGTACTATACAGATCTTGGAGGACATGCTTCGTTCTTGTGTTATTGACTTCGGTGGTGGTTGGGTTGATCATCTTCCTTTGGTGGAGTTTGCCTATAATAACAGTTTTCAGTCGAGTATCGGTATGGCACCTTTTGAGGTGTTGTATGGCCATCCGTGTAGATCTCATGTGTGTTGGTTGGAAGTGGGTGAATCTACTGTCTTTGGCCCCGAGGCAACTCATCAAACCACTGAGCAAATCAAATTGATTCGCCAACGTTTGCTTATGGCCCAAAGTAGGCATAAGAGCTATGCCGATTGTCGTCGTCGTCCTCTATCTTTCGAAGTCGGTGATCATGTTTTCCTTAAAGTGTCGCCTAGAAGAGGCATTTCTTGCTTTGGAAAGAAGGGGAAGTTCAATCCCTGCTATATTGGTCCTTTTGATGTCATTGAGAAGATTGGTAAAGTGGCCTATCGTTTAGCATTGCCGGCCAACGTTTCTAATGTCCATGATATCTTCCACGTGTCGATGTTGCGAAAATACGAATCGGATCCCTCACATGTGATCAGTTGGGATAATGTGGAGTTGGATGCCGATGTATCGTATGAAGAGCGACCTATTCGCATCCTTGATTCTATGGAGCAAGTTTTGCGAGGCAAAACTATTCCGTTGTTGAAGATTTTGTGGTCAAATCATGACATTGAAGAAGCCACTTGGGAAAGAGAAGACGAAATGAGGGCGAAATATCCGGATTTCTCTTGATTCCATTGTGTTTTTCTTTCTTGTATCAATTCAGATTGTACTCCCGCCTTTTGTTGCATATCTTGTTATGATCTTGCTTGGTTGTTGTCTTCCTTTTTCCTCTACCTTAAGCTAATTTCGGGGACGAATTTTCTTTAAGGGGTGTGAGATGTAACGGTTGAGAATTTATCGAATTAAATTCGGCAAATTTAAATCCCATCTTATGGATTTTGATTGATTAGTCTCAAAATCGTCTTTTGACTTCTGGTTGGCTGATCCTATATTGTCGTGGAAAA
>NMUG010010801.1:0-10834 GCA_002855965.1 Monotropa hypopitys
TGTGTGAATTTGTACAGTACAAATTCATCTAAAATATGATTAAAAAAATCTATCAATATTTTAACAAATTGTTATTTTTAAATATTCAACTTAGAAATGTAATTTTGACGCAATTTCTGATTACTTCTCTTTTTGTATTCAAACTCTGCAAAATGATCTTGACACCGGTATAGTGTCTGCCAAAAAATCTTCCAATGCTTAAGTTAGTTTTTGTTTTTTTTAGTGAAAGAGAAAAAAATTCAAGAGAGAAAATCAATACTTAGGAATATTCTCGTATCTCTTACGATCGCCTTTTTATGAAGTTATATAATCTCCCTATCTTTAAGGAAAGTCACCGTAGTTTTCTACAACTTTTCCTTAATCGTTCAACACGCTCCCACCATTATCAGCGTACATTACGTCATCCTGTTATTATATCTCGTGAGATCCCTGTTTCAAATAAAGAATAGACGGAAAAGAGTTAGTTAAGGCCTAGAGACGTGTGCCCATTATAATTATCCTGGCTACTGAGGTCTCCCCACCAATCTCAGTTCGAGCTGAGGTCCCGGTAGTAAGGTTAGCCTAATGATGGCTTCAGTTCTGAGTTGAAGTCTAGTCTGTGGTGCTGAGCTCCCAGCTCGGTACCACCCATCAGTAATAAAAAAAATGAACAATACGTCTTTCTTTGTAAAATGCGGAATAAAATATGTCTGGCAAAGTATATTTCATTAAATCAAAGTACAAAATTTTATACAATAGAACTTGCTACAATTATGTTAAACCTATTGTAGGCAATAAAATTGCAATTTAGAAGATTCTACTATAAATATGTTAGTCTTTGCATAAGCATATTATGTTTTAGATGTGCATAAATATGTTGGACAATAATAAAAAATAATTTTGTTGAAATTAGAAATGAATTTAAGTTCAATTTAAATTAAATTAAATAAGAAAAATTTCGAAATTTAGTGTTTTAGAAGGCTATATATCGATATATAAGAAAATCATATTCGAATACAAAAGACCACTTTCTTGTTTTTGGCTCAAACAACATTGACATATTAAAATGCGTATAAATATACATACAAAAATATATAATATCAACTCTCTAGACTTTGGCAGCAAAAACAAGGTATATAGATATTTAAATATGTATATATTTATATAAGGTGGTTCTATAGTGTAAATAATCAAAGCATACCTATTGTATAATATCTCATATATTAATTATCAGTAATTATATTATTATCATCAAATTAAAACTGATTAGTTTAAATAAGAATTTTGGGGTTAAAAATTTTATGTTAGGTCCGGAAAATTACGAAAGAATTAATGAAGAAATTTTAGAATTTTTAAGAATCACATGTGAATTTTAGGAAACTAAAATAGGTAAAGGAGGATTATACAAATATAAATACTTAAAATTATATGGGATGTGGACCGCCATAATTATGGTGTAGATTACCACACCCTAGTGTAACCGAAACATCTACCTACAAAAATTGAAAACTTACCACCGTATGTGTAATACTCAATCCCTTATTTGGATAAAAGAATTTCGTTAAATAAATTATGTTGCATAAATTTTGAGTAAAACAAGTTGCATGGGGAGAGTGTTGTGTGGTGCATCGTGTTAATTGTGTAATATGATTTCTTGGGAAGGAAGAATGCGTAGAGTTCTTATTTGTATTTATTTCCTTGAATCCATAGTTTGAGTGAGTAAGAATTATGGTCAAACCTAGTCATTGAGGCTTAAGAGTTTGGTTTAAGCATGAGTTATCGATAACATCAATTTCTGGGTTATCGATAACCAAAACTTTGTAGTTTTCCGTAATAAAACTCGAGGAGTGGGTTATCGATAACATGAATTGTTAGGTTATCGGTAATCATGGTTTTCTAGTTGTCCATTATAAAACCGAGGAGCAGGTTATCAATAATGTCATTTGTAAGGTTATCCGTAATTGGAGTTCTGAATGCATCCATAGTAAGATCTGAGGATGAGGTTATTGATAACCACCATTTCTGGGTTATCGATAACCAGGTATCGGGGATTAAAAATCTGAAGAGCAATTAATGAAGGGTATTTTTGGGGGGTTTTGTCCTATAATCGGTTCTTAAATATCCTAAGTCATTTTAGGGTTAGTCTAATTAGATTGTGGCCTCCCTTTTGTGAATTTTGAACCTAGAGAGAACCCTAGAGAGAGATAAAGAGTTTTCCTTGAAGAAACTCCATTGTTGAATGAGATTTGGAAGATTTTGGTGAATAATCTTCTCTTAGCTCATTGTTCTTGGTAAGACCTCCAAATGTTTGTATTTCATGAACTTTTACTCTCTCGATTCATGTTTTTTGTTGAACTTCATGTTGTGAGATCATGGGTTGAGTATGTATTGTGTAATGAATGGATCTACGGGTTCATAAAGAGAGTTGCATGGATTGAGTGTTATATTCATGATTTTTTTGGATTTTTGTATGTAAGTAGTTGTAGACTTATGATCCTCGAGAATCATATCGACTAGGAGGTTTTTCAATAGTTCAATTTAATTTCATCATCGAGAATTGCATGTGGTATGTGTGGTTTACGAGTTGTGCATGGGTGTATGTATATTCATTATGTAATTGGTGGAATCTAGAGATTTTGTCGCATGTTAGTTCATTTTGTTGAGTCGCGCATTATTTCTAATTATTAGTACAATGGACTAACATGGTTGAATTGTTTTCACAGGTACGACTTTAGTGAACAAATAAGTTCAAGAAAAGTAGGGTAAATATCATCCTCTAAACAATCTTGGTGAGTGTACGATTATGGTATTTTGATTGTATATCTTCAAGAGTTTTACTTTGATTGTTGATACACTTGTGAAGTATATGCATGTTTTGGCCATGTTATGGAATAAGGAATGAGTAGTAATACATATGTATTGTATATAGGCTTGCGTGGGACGTATGGTCATATTGGCAGTGTAGTAAGTCCAATTGTTGGCAGTTTATCGTAAGGCCAATGGCTGCTGGGGCGTACAAAAAATTGCGCACAAGGCGTACAAACTATTGCCTATAGCAATAGCTACTTTCAGGGTATGGGATGCTCAAATAATCTTTTCAAAAGGGCTTTGGCTAATGTGAGTAAAAATGTGATGTATGGGATGCACTTGTTCATTTTAAAGTAATCCTGTTGTTGGTTCTATGGCTTCAGTTATTACTTAGTTGAGATTGGAAGATAAAATATAATATTCACATTCTTGTTTCCTTGTTTTTCTTGGAAATCGGGTAGCAGAGTGTAGTGGTCCACTACAAGCATCTGAGTTGGAGTATGCCTAGCTTGATTTGATTTGGAGCTTGGAGAGACTTTTGGACTCTAGATAGTTACTGTCTTCTTCTCAATATTTTTATTTGTTGTTTTTCTATTGTCATCACTTATACACTCATAGCCATTGGAGTATCTCGTGTTGTGATTGTTTTTGAGTAGAGAGTGTTTCTTTTGTTAGTACTTATTTTTGTATTTCAACGTACATTTGAAGTATCACTTTTAATTAGATGTTACATCAATTGAGGTTTTAATATACTTTCGTTGAAACTTGAGGTGTTTGAGTTGTTAAGTAGAGAAAGAAGAGAAATTTTAATTTCCGCAAATTTTACATTAGTGTTTTGCTTTGGAATGTTACAGTATCCATATTATTCCTAGCTAGAGGAGAGAGAGAGAGAGAGAGAGAGAGAGAGAGAATAAAGGAGGGGAGGCTCGAGAGGAGTTGGGAATTCATCAGAAGATTGTCATGTCGCCGAAAAAGGTAAGAGAAGAACCTCCTTCATCTTCTTTACCACAAAACACAAAGAAAACCAAAGGAAGCATGGAAATCCAATATTTGAAAATTTTCTAAGGAATGATTTAAGGGTGTTTTTTATTTGTTTTTAAAGTGTTAAAGGTAGTATGGAAGAAGTAGAAGACTTTAGGGTAAGTAAAAATATGTTTGAAAGTGATTTTGGACCTTGAAAATAAGATTTTAAAGCCAAAACACACAAGAACCAAACTCAGAATAGTGTTTTTCTCAGTTGGTATGCATCATCGGCATACCGAGCGGTATATCGATTGGCTTACCGAGTGGTATGCTAGTCGGCATACCGGTGTGCTACCGGTCCATTATAAAGTTTTGGCCCAGTGAAAATTTCTGAAGCATAATCAACTGGTATACCACCCAGTATATCGACGACGTACCAGTGATCGTACGAGTGGGATAAAAATTGGGAAAATTTATAAAAAATGTAATAAAAACCTAAATAATTTCTATTTTAGGATAAAAGGATTAAGAAATGGAATTCGTAGGAAAGTTAGTAAGGTATATAACCTAAGGTAGAATTAAGTAAGCTAAGGAAACTAATTGGCAATTTAAGTAATTTCCTTAAAATTAATTAGTTTATGCTATTTTGTTATATATGACATTTGATATAAAACCTTGATATAAGGTGAGTGAAATTATGAAGAAATGCATGTATTTCGGTAACATTTCATAAACATTCCCTATTTTTGTGGGACATGATAGGTACAGAAATGTACCTATATATATTCTCTAATTATATATTTTGTTACCCCAAAATGATATATTTAATTAGTTTTGTTGCATTTGCAACTTTATTCAGATTTCCAGAGACTAAGCCGGAAATAAGCTAATAAATGGGCGAGCAAAACAAACAAGGACAAAAGTGCAATTTCAATATACCGAGACGTTCACGATGATGCCCCGATCAACATTGAAGAATGATCCGAAGTTAGAAAATCAACACATGAGGCTCAACCCAAAATTTAGCGGCATGGGTTACCGGTAACCACGAGTTTTTTTTTGGTAATCCGGAATATATTAAACGATAAAACCAACAACAAAACACTTAAAAGCAGCGTGCATAGTCCCAAAACATTGCCAACAAAACAAAAAAAACACAAACAAAATCCATACAGCAGCATCCCCCAGCCCACACTGAATTAGTCCAAGACATCCGAAAGTTTAAGGCAATCCCTTATCCAAAATTTTCATACCGAGACCGGCATATTTTCCATTATTTTGAGGTTATCCTCCCCTTCTGCTCCCATTCGAGCCAGGTGATCCGCACATTGGTTAGCACTCCTAGGGATGTGCTCGATAGACGTTCCCGTCCTTCGCAGCAACGTCTTCGTTTCTTTGATGACATATTGGCGTGGGTGGTCTTTGTCCTCTTCACTTTTTAGTAGGCTGATGGCTTGCACACAGTCCGTCTCTAACTGAACCTCCTTTATGTTATTCTCGTAGATAATCTTCACCCCTCTGTAAATTGCCCACAATTCCACAGCTAGACTTGTTTCCCACTCAAGCTTCCCGCAAAAACCGAGCACCCACTCGCCATCTTTGCCTCTGAAAATGCCTCCACATCCGGCCTTCTTGTTGGACTCGTTCCAGCTCCCGTCAGTATTTAGTTTTAGCCCTGTAGTATGAAGAAACCAATTAGCAAGTGTTGTACCTGGCTGCAGGCTAGCTTTGTTCAAATTGAAGGCGCTATGTATTTCTCTGGCAAAATTCACGCTTTGGATTGTGACTGAGACATGGTTTTGGTAAGTATTATTAAAAACATTTTGATTCCTGTTCAGCCAAATATTCCAAAGAGTGGAAAGAAAAACAGTCCCAACATCAGGAGAATCACTCGTGTTGTGGACCAAATAGTGTTTCAAATTTTCCAGAATTTATGTAGTAACATCAGTGCCTAAATTTGAACACAACCATCTGCTGCCAAAAATGTAGTTCCAAACCTTTCTTGAGAACTCGCAATCGCGAAAGAGGTGCTGTATATCCTCGATCCCATTGCTGCAAGTGGGTCATGCCCCATTTGTGTTCATACCTCTATGCAGCCTGAGGTTATTTGTGGGGATCTTGTTGAGGCATATCAGCAAGATAAAGCATTTAAGTTTGTTGGGGCATCTCATTTCCCATATCCATTTCCATTGGGGAGTTGGGTATATTAATTCAGAGGTTTTGTTAACAGTGCTAGTATGAAATTTTCCATCGCTAGAGGGGGTCCAGATAGGCGTATCTATGGTTTTATGTTCGTTGTTAGAGCTGTCGTGTTGATACTATTGATGATGGTTTGAGGGATAAGATGCCTAATACTGTCCGTGTTCCATTTCCCACTTTCGATAATGTTGCAGTCCTTAGCATTGGATTTCGTGTGTTCTTCTGGGTAAGTATTGGCCAGAGGCCCATCACTAACCCACCAATCATTCTATAGGTACACTTTTTCATCATCTCCAATTCTCCATTTGGTCTTGGTAATGTCATTATTCCTCAAATTGAATATGTTTCTCCAAGTGTGCGAAGCATTACGTTTCTTTTGCCACTCAAACCCTTGTTGGTTGCCAAGATATTTGTCCCTCGGGATTTGTACCCATAGGTCCTTTTGGTTAGTATGGATTTTCCAAGCAAGTTTGGTAGTGAGACTTTCGTTAGTATTGGTGGTCTTACGGATACCCATGCCACCTTTCTCCTTGGTTCTACACACCTTGTCCTAGCTAACCAGGTGAATCTTGCGATCTTTGTCCGTGTCTCCCTAGAGGAAATTACGATTCATTTTATCAAGAGATTCACAAATGTTGCAGGGGAGTGTAAATGTCTGCATGGTATATATTGGCACCGCATTGGCCACGTGCTTTATGAGCGTAGCTCTCCCAGCCAAGTTTAGGGATCTTTTGGCCCAACCAGCCAGCCTTTTTTGCAATCATTCAATTAATTCATTGAAGGTAGGCATGGTAATCCTTCCATAAATTAAGGGAACTCCTAGGTATTTACCAAGGTTGGTAGTGAGGCTGATACCAGTCTTTTTACTTATCTCTTTGGCTTTCCTCGATGGGGTATTTGGGGAGACAAACACTTTTGATTTGGCCCTATTAATGAGCAGACCAAATTGTTGGCTAAAGGAGTTTAGGACATTTAATATTGTTTTGCAGTTTTTAGTGTTAGCCCTACCAAAAAAGATGAGGTCGTCAGCATAGAACAGGTGGGATAGTTTGACAATATTTTTGCCAATCCCAATCCCATGCCATTTACCCCCTTCCACCATAGCCGTAGTTGTATGTGAAAGTCTTTCCATGCATAGCACAAATAAGAAGGGAGATAGTAGTGGTGTTCACACACTCCATGATGAGGTTCACCATGATAGGACTGAAGTTGAAATACTGAAGAGTGTTGTGAATGAATTGCCAAGATAAGGTGTCATAGGCTTTTGCAAGGTCAAATTTGAATACCATGTTACCATTTTTGCATTTTTGTTCCTGATTGAGTGCAGGGCTTCCTGGGTAATGATTATGTTATCAACCGTGCACCTACCTTTGACAAAACTACTTTGGAAGGGGCCAATAATCTTGTCAATGATAGGTCCGATTCTGTTAACAATGACTTTAGCTAAAGTTTTGTATAGGACATTACATAAGCTTATGGGTTTGAATGATAGAACCATTTCTGGGTTTTCATTCTGTGGGATGAGCACTAGGAGTTTTATTAATAAAATCAAAGATTTTCCTAGTATTAAAACAATCCAGAATAGTGGAGAATACATCCGTACCCACAATTTCCCAATGTTTTTGATAGAAGAGAGCATGAAGACCATCGGGTCCAGGAGCTTTGAGGGGGGGCATGCTCCTAACTATGTCCCTAACCTCAAGAAAAGTAAGTTCTCTATCCAAGGATTGATTATCTTCAGGGGTGAGGAGAATATGGGATAGGGAATTGATTTGGTTTGGTTTTTCATAGTTCTTAGTGAACATAAGCTTAAAATGGCCCTGAACCAAATCAATCAGAAAGTTTTTGTCCTCGATCCACATATTTCCTGCCCCTTTTAGACGAGTTATCTTATTAGCTCTTCTCCGGATAATGGTCGATAGGTGAAAGAATTTAGTGTTTTTGTCACCATTTTTAAGCCAGTTCAGTCTAGATTTCTGGTACCAGAAGGTTTCCTCTTGGAGAAGTATATTGTTGAATTCCTCGAGGAGGTCCCTCTTCGGAAGGTAAAGGTTGTGGGACGTGTTATTGTCCTGTGCCTTCTGGATACCCGCGATTCTGGCTCTAAGCCAAGGTTTACTAGCAAAAATATTGCCAAATTTCTCACAGTTCCAGCTTGAGGCATTGAGCATTAACTTTTTAATGCTACTCAGAATATTGGGGCCAACCCAGTTGTTCTTAACGACCTCGAGGAAAGAGGTGTCAAGGAGCTAGGATGCCTCAAAACGAAATGGACGATTCATTTTGTGAGTAATGGTAGGACCACTAGTCCTCACGAGAATGTGGGAGTGGTCAGAATAGATGCGAGGGAGCACAGAGACCATACCTTCTGGAAACATTTTTCTCCAAGATGTGTTATCCAAGGCTCTGTCCAGTCATTTTTTCACCCGGCCAAGACCAGATCTCTCATTGTTCCATGTGAACTTGGGTCCAGAGTACCCCGAGTCACTAAGATTAGTAAGGCTGACCTCGTCGTTGAATTTTCGGCGTTGGCTAGCTCCTCTATCCTAAGCAACAGAATGGCTTTCGTCCGCAGTGGCCATCTCGTTGAAATCCCCAGCAACCAATCAACCTTTGTGCTGAGCTACCTGGAAGTTTCTGATCTCCTCCCAGAGGTCACTCCTGGTAGTGGGGTTGGGCGATCCATACACGGCATTGAAGATCGAATCCTCGAAGTTGTCCCTGGATATAGAGGCCTGGATCACTTGGGATGAAATTCTTATGGGGTTAAGAGTAATCTCCGAGGGGTCCCAAATGAGCCATATGTCACCGGACCTTCCCACTGGGTCAATGAAAATCGACGAGAGAAAACCGAGCTTTTTTAAAAAGAGGCCCATTTGTTATTTTTATCTTTGTTTCCAGTAAGGCAAAAACCTGTAGTTTATAGGTGGAGACGAGGTCTTTGAAATGCGTTCTAAATCACAGGTTGCCCGCACCTCTGCAGTTCCAAATTAGAATATCAAGACTAGGCATAGTAAGGTTTCTGTTGGGGAAAGATTCCATCAGGAACCCGAGGATCTTATTGATCCATTCCATGTTGTTTTGATGCGATTTGTTCTCTCTTAGCGAGACTTTTACGACTGGAGCTTCGTTCTGGCTTGGGGCTATCCTTTCGATCTTCATTGTGGTTGCTTCGGTCCACCAGATGCATTGCGCAAGGTGAACGACTTCTAGTTCTGAGTTGATAACCAGATTTTCTTTCCTCACATCCCCTGCAATCCATATTGTGACTGTTGGTCTGAACATTGTTGGAGTTCTGAGATTTTGGACTGGTTGCTGGGTGGTCCTTCGTAGTATCTCCTCCATTGTAGACCGTCTTTACCTCTTGTTCCTTTTGAGGCGCTTCTCTAACACTGAGAGTGTTAGCAGGATAATTAGGTTTAAGGGAATAATCTAGAACCTCAGTATTAGTTTGGTTCTTATCGCCTGATTCTCCCGTACTCCTATTTGGGCTTTGAGAGATTTGTTTATCTTGGGAGTGTTGGCCCAAATGAAATTATTCTTGCTCCTTAATATTTTTTGGGGTTTCCTTTGCTGGTTTTTGGCCTGGGTGTTTCCCTCTGGACTCTTGGGCCTTAGCTGGGCCACCAGTTTCCTTCGCCCATATTGGACGATTTCAATATTGGGTCGGGCCCTTCCCTTTGGAGATCCAGGTCATCTGTTTCGTCCCCGTAGGGTTCTTCTGGTTGCCCTGCCGCCAGCGATTCTTGACTATCATCCATTCTATGAGCTCCCCAGCTGGGATCTCAGAGGCCTTGTGTTGTCCATTGAAAAACATTTTTCCGGAGGTAGAGGTTTGTGCTTGGTGGCTATGGTCTGTATTCATGACTGTAATACCCGTTCCATATTATAGATTATTTTAATAATAATTCTAAAAGTATTAGAATGTGAAGTGGGAATGAAAGAAGTTTTAAAAAGGGTATTTAGGTATTTTTATATATAAGTAAAAAATATATATAATGACTTATTTATAAAATAAGGAAAGAGGGTGTCACACAAGGGTAAATATGTAAGTTAGTGGAGGGGTAAGGAGGTAATCTAACCTAAAAATCTGATTTAGTGGTTCCAATTGGGTCATTCTCTCATTGTGTGAGTGAATGTGAGGGAGGCTAGAAAGGAAGGGAGAAGAGGGCAAGGGAGATTTGAGAAATCGAAGGCTTAGGAAGAAGAATTGGAAGAAGATTTCTTCTTCAACCTTATTCTAGAGGTAATCACGATTCTATTAATGTAAATATTGTACTTATATCATTTGAGAACTTTCCTAGATCGAAGTTTTTAGATTGAATTCGTTTTTGCTGAAAACCTAGATTTTTGATCTTTGAAAATGGAAATCTAGGATGTTTTGAGGGTTGTTTGAAACCACCATTTGAGTATGTTTGATATAGAGATGTGTAGAACACTTTAGTATAATTGATTTTTGAGTTTTGAGGCAAACATTTCGAGTTTGGAAGGTTAAAGACGAAGTGGTTCGTCAAAAATAATTTTCTGAAAAACCGTTTTCTGCTGAAGGGGTACCGGTCCCCGTGTTTTTGGGGTACCGGTCCCCGTCGAGTTAGTGAGTTGGGAGAGGGGAGGGTATCGGTCCCTTGAATAGAGGGTACCGGTCCCTATTAAGGAATTTTGGCAGATTTTGTGGTTCCTCGGGGTGTTCGGATATGGACCTGTAACGTGTTTGGTAGGTATTAGGGGCTATTTAGAGACTCTAATAAGTGGTTTAAATGCGGTTATCTATCCATTTTATTTTAATTTAATGATTTTGTTATCTTCCTGTCAATCTATATATTCATGTGGACTGAAATTGTGATTGTTTTGACAGGGACACTTGAAAAAGAAATTGAGGCCTCCC
>NMUG010010802.1:0-10834 GCA_002855965.1 Monotropa hypopitys
CACCGTTTCCTCCGCACTCTTACAAAGAGAACATAACAGGTTTGCATTTGCCATTGTAATAATGTTCCTTGAACATAAGACGTCCACCGTTGGAGCAATCCTCTGCAAAGAACACCAAACAAACAATTTAGTTTGTGGGGGGGGGGAGATTTAGCCTTCCATACATCTTCTAGGATTCCCGAAATCTGAGAGCCATTGCTCAGATCTGCTTTTTGAATTTCATATAGAGCTTTGACCCCGAAGTTCTGCGCTTGATCCCCTTTCCAGGTGACTATATCATGCCCAGAGTCAGCCAAATTGATGTTAAGTAGAAGTCCTTTAATTTCTTCCCAGAGTTCTTCTTCCCATACTCGCAGCCTTCTACTGAATATTGTAGCCAGGTTCCCAATCTGCACCCTTAACATTGCCGTTTTGATTGAGTCTTCCTTGTTGAGCCAAATATTAAACAACTTTGGGAAAAGAACTTTTAAAGACACATTGTTCTGCCATGGGTGATGCCAAAAGCTAATCTTCTCCCCTAATTTAATAACCCATTTGAAACCACTTGCTACTGAATTAGCAACTCTAGAGCCTTTAGATAATCCCACAATATCACTCCATACCACTGGAGCTTTATTGTTTGAAGGGAGTTCAGGCCAAGTAGTCTTGGGGGAACTTGGGTAGAGGGAGTCTAAGATTTTTACCCATAGAGAATCATTATTATCATGGAACCTCCACCACCATTTGCGTAGCATAGCCTCATTCTGCCACTTTATGTTTTTTATCCCTAGACCTCCTTTGGAGAAACATGCCACAACTGATTTCCATTTCAGAGGTGTAAAAAACCTAACCTTATTTCCTCCAGACCAAAGAAATGCCCTCTGCAACTTGACAATGGATTTAGCTACCCTTGAAGGAATCCTGAACAGAGAGAGATAATAGGATGGGAGATTTCTAATTGTAGATTTTATGAGAGTCAATCTACCTGCCTTGGACAATAGCTTATTCTTCCAGTCCGATAATTTTGTTTTAATCTTGTCTATAACCACATCCCAGGTTGAAGCCCTCTTGGGGTTTGCACCAATTGGTATGCCCATATATTTGGATGGTAGGTTACCCACCCCATAGCCCAACACATTTGCCAGTAATTGTGCATTTCAATTCTTATCGATGGGCATGCACACATTGGATTTCACATAGTCAATCCTTATCCCTGAGACTACAGTGAAGCATATGAGGATAGCCATGATAATTTCCACTTCTCTTTGGTCACTATTACAGAAAATAATCACATCATCTGCATACTGTAGATGAGATAGGATTAGAACCAACTGCAACCCCTTTCATAATTCCTGTACTAACAGCCCTATCCAGCATGATACTAAGGCCCTCCATTACAATGTTAAAAAGGAAAGGAGAGAGGGGGTCCACCTGCCTTAATCCTTTATGAGGTAGAATGTGCGAACATGGTGATCCATTAATCAGCATAGCTAGAGATGAGGATGAAATGTACTCTTTAATCCAAAATTTCCACAAGGACCCAAAGCCAAGGTTGTCTAGCATGTTGAGCAGGAAGTTCCAATTCACATTATCAAAAGCACGTTGGAAGTCAATTTTTAGGATTACCCCTTCATACGTATTCTTTTTCCAGGAATGCAGTACCTCATTGGTAATCAAAACGCTGTCGAGAATAAATCTCCCCATAATGAAAGATCATTTGGTTATTTCCAATGACTTTTGGCAATACCCTTTGAAGCCTAAGACTGAGGGTTTTGGCTAACAACTTGGCCACACATCCAATAAGGCTAATATGTCTGAATTCTTCAAAGGTTAAAGGATTAGGAACTTTGAGAATAAGAGCTATAAATGTGGTATTAAAACCTTTAGCAATTCTTGCATTATCGTAGAATTGCGAAAAAAAGTTAAAGATTGCACCACTTAGGAATTTCCAAGCTTTACGCATAAATTTGAAATTGAAT
This sequence comes from Monotropa hypopitys, assembly GCA_002855965.1. Classification (NCBI taxonomy): domain Eukaryota; kingdom Viridiplantae; phylum Streptophyta; class Magnoliopsida; order Ericales; family Ericaceae; genus Monotropa; species Monotropa hypopitys. The sequence goes on from NMUG010010802.1 coordinate 1,959, forward strand.
CCATCTGGGCCAGGGGCTTTGGAGACATTACAGCCCATCATAGCACATTGTATTTCTTCCATGGTAAACTTGCTCTGCAATAATACATTATCTTCATATGAAATTCTCCTAGCAAAACTGCCTAACAGCTTAGGCCTTATACTGAATTCTTCTTTGAAAACCTCTTTAAGGAACAACGAGGCCTGGCTTTTAACAAATTCAGGATCACAATGCATATCACCATTTGCCCATATTCCCTAAATCATATTCCTCACTTCCTTCGATCTCGCAACTGTATGTAAGAACTTGGTGTTCATATCCCCCAATTTCACCCATGTAGCCCTTGATTTTTGCCTCCATGTGCTTTCTTCAATCCTTCTCCAATGCCACAGTTCTTCTTGCAACTTCCTTCTTACTGCTCTTTGAGTAGATTCTAGAGGACTGATTTCATCCTTGATGTCCATATCATGTAGCTTTGATTCCAAGATTTTGATTTTGTTTCGGTAGGATCCAAACTCAGCTTTGCTCCACTTCTTCAAAGCCCTTTCATACCTTTCAACCTCACTCTTAATTTGAAGCCTGCTGATTGGCACACAATATTGTAGTTTGTGTGTGCCAATCTAGCTCTCTTTAGTTAGTTTTGTCCTTAGTTGTTTTCTATTTAGTTATGTTTTGTACATATACATTTAATCTTGTTTTGTAGTTTTTGGTGTTTTGTACAGGTTGTTTAGTATTTCCCGGATGAGTCCGGAAGGCCCTTAGACCAACCCGAGCCATTGATGAAGTCAAGAGCAATAGTGCATTGGTAAAATGGTCATATCTTTTGATGTAGAGCTCCGATTGCCAATTGTAATATGGCATTGGAAAGCTATCGAGAAGATGCACATTTTGGTGAAAACTACACGGGACCGGTCTCTTGAATATCAAGAGACCAGTCTCTCCATGATCAGAGAGCATGTTGTGATGAAGGTACCGGTCTCTTGAATATCAAGAGATCGGTCTCTCCTGGAGAAAATCTAGAATTTATGTTTTTAAGGGTAATTTGGTCCAGAACATATGGGGGTATTTATACCTATTTGTAATTGAACCTAAGGACGTTTTTTACTTGATTATTATCATTGTATTAGGTTTTTGGGAGGGGAGAGCTTCTCTCTCTACCTCCCATCCATCTTCTCTCTAATTTCCTTCAACATCTATGGATCTTTTGTAAGTTTTCATTTAGTAAAGTTGTAGCTTATGCCTTCCTCTTTCTCTTAATGTTATTTATGTTATGGCTTGTGTTCTACTTAATGTTTGTTCTTTGTAATTCCATTGATGTATGTAGTATAATGGAGGGCTAGTCTCTCCGGTATGGTCATGGGGTGACTAGCACCCCTCGTTCTAGTTTAGGTTCGACTTCCCATTTGTGTACTTGATTGTGGTGGATTTTGGGTGTCTTGTGTTCATGCTCTCGTTCTTGATTTAGTGGTGTTATCATTTTGATTGGATGCGGCCATTAACGTGGCACGTACAATACTTGATGCGATGTCCCACTAGGTGCTCGATGAAATGCCTCAATGAACAAATTCCCCTAAAACTCATTCTATCCTTAGATTGTTTTGAGGTTGTATTGGAGTTTGGAGTTTGTGTTCTCTAATTTAGGTCTTTATCGGGGGTTGTTAACCTATTCGATAGAGTGTAGTCAACCACTTTGACACACTCTATGCCTTTAGCTATGTCACCCTTGATGTTCGACATTGTGACTACGAGAACCTACTTCTCGCTCCCGTATTATCTCTTGACCATTGTGAAGTTGAGTCTATCCTAGGTCGGGTGTTAGGAATTCCCATAGCGATCCCTCTTAATTAAGTTAATTTCATATTGTTGTAGTTTCTTGAGACTTAAACCAAAACCAATTCAAGGGTAGCGTCCTTCCGCCAACACTTTGCAAAATCAATCCTCATTACTAAGCAAATTCCCTAGACTCCGTCAACTCTCTATGGTTCGACCTCGATCTTGCCACTCTACTATCTAGAGTAGTATTTTCGTGTTCTTATAAATTATCTTTTATCTAGTCACCGATTCCCGTTTAACTAACGACGCGGGAATCATGCTAGCAAAATGGCGCCGTTGTCGGGGAGTTGTAGTTTGAGTCTAGATTTTTATTAGTTTTGAGGTTTTCTTTTTGCCACCTATCTTGTCTTTCTTTTCATTCCATTTACAAAAAAAATAAAAAAGGGGGGGAACATTTAAAGACCATGCATTATTCTAATCTTTTGGAAGCCATAGAGCAATATTCTCGGGAGATTTCTAATTCTCCACCCCCCACGTTATACCATGACATGACTCCTCAAGATCCTTCCATGTATGATTACAAACACCAAGGAGGAGTCATGGACCAATTTTATTGGGGGGATTATCAATCTCCATTCCCGGATCCATCATGCCAGGAGTGGCAAGTTCACTCCAATTATTACCCAGAATGTGAGTCTTATCTTGAACCACCACCACTCCCTTATGAAAATTCAACGGCTCCACAACATTGCTACTACCCGGAGCCCACTGAAACATTCCAAGAACAAATTTCAAAAAGGGATGAGATATTTGCACAAATGGCCTGTCAACAAGAACAGTTGGAACAGATGGAAAAACAAATGAGCGACTTAACACAACAAGTCTCTGAGTTAACCATGACCATACCTCCACAAGAGATGGGGACACTCCCTGAGTGCGAAAATGATATCCCTCTCACTCTTCCCAGAAGCAATCCTTCCAATTTTTATGATGTGGAGAGTGACGAGAAGTTGGAGGTGGACCATAGGAGTGTGGAAATTGTTGATGTTGTCACTACTTTGTCCACTAAGCCTACTTTGCCATGTATCCCTCAAGAGCTCCCCAGTGGCGATTTCTCCCTCTCCCTTCGATTTTGCTCTCTCTCAACCAATCTCTCTCAAGAATCAAAGGTATTTTGCTCTCTCTCTCCCTCCTTGCTTGATTTTTTTGCATGTACCCCTTGGATTCCGAAATTTTTGGGTTTTCTTGAGAATTTGCAAACCCTAGTCCGAAAATTTCTAGGTTCTCTTGAAAATTTGCAAACCCTAGTTTGATTTGGTGTTGATGCTTTCTATTGTGGGTTGATTAGTTTCTATGGCCAAGACAAAGACCATGGGTAGGAAAGCCACCGCCGCGGAGAAAGGAAAAGCCATTGTTGTGAGTTCGAGTGGCAATGGAGGGAAGGAATGAGCCGACGATCAAACTCATGCGGAGCGCCAAAAAGAAAAAGACTGCATCAATGAGAAGGCAAAGAAGGATAGAGAGAGGAAAATGTGGGTCTCAAAGTTGCGCTCGCGAAAATTCACGTGTGAAAGGCAAGTGGATAGGTACGTTATTGGTGCTCATGCAATTATAGATATCACTATTTTCCATGGTCTTGAAAGATTTTTTTGGGAAGTAGACGGATATTTGGTTTCGGTGGTTCTTGCATTTTATGAAAACATGGAACTCCAAGGGGGAGACATTATTGATTCTACTGTGGGAGGGATTACGGTGACAATAACTCCGGATGTTGTTGCTACATACTTGAATTATCGGAGACCGCAACCAGAACAAATCACCTACCCATCCTACCCTTGGAACCGAACATTGGAGCATGTGGTGGATACTATTGTGGAGGAACCTCAAGCCTTCCACCAACAACAAAGGAAGTATGTAGCGGGTGGATTGAAGGAAATCTACCGTTTGAGCAATAAGATTTTGGCTTACAATGCGAGTCCAAATGCTAGAGAGAAGACCCCAACCAAGGAAGATGGCGACCTCATTTATGCATTTGGGTCGAGGAATTAGGTGGTTGACTGGGCATATTTTATTTGGTGCCAATTGAGGACCTTCCGGGCCCAAGGAGCGGCTAATGGTAACATTCTCTTCCCTGCTATGATTACTTATCTATGCCTTTCAGCAGGTTGGAAAGCTAAAGCGAATGAAAAGATGTTACTGGGGACTCCTGGCCCTATTACTCTTGCATCTCTAAAGAAGAGTCGGTCTATGTCGACCTGGAGGCGGTGGGATCTTCGCGTCCTACTTCTAGGAAGGCTGGGGAAAGAACAGAACAGTGGTTCGAGATTATTTCTGCGAGGCAAGATACTATTTTGAGTAGCCAAAGAGATTTGAAAAGGGGACAGAAAATGGTGAGGAAGGAGCAAAAGAAGATACAGAAAACATTGAAAGGACAGGATCGAAAACAAAACGGGCTTTTGAGATGGATGAAGTGGTGCATAGGGAGGATAGAGGAGAAGGATGGTGTCACATTTATTGATGAAGAGAGTGAGGTTGAAGAGGAGGAGGACGATGATGATGATGATGAGGAAGAAGTTGAGGATGGTGATGACGAGGAGGAGGAAGAGGCATGATTTACTTTTGTTTGAGGGATGTAGTGAGGACGGTTGTAATAATTAAGACTTCTTTTTGTGCTTGCTTGACTTGATGGTTTGTGGACCTGGTTATGCGATCTCTCAGTGTAGCAAATTTTTTGTCCCACCTAGCTACTAGAGCTACACCGAGATTTGAACTCTATTTTTATTGAACCTATGACATTATGCGTGCCTAAAGCCCTCGGTGATTGGTTTGTGTTTTTGTTTGCATAATGGTGTGTTGGGATACTTAGAATGAGCTTAATGTTTGACTCGATTTGGTGAACTTTCTTTGTGGTCGTACTTGATTTTGTGGTTAGTACATGCATAGACTGAAATTATTCACCACACATATTCTTGAAGTGAGATGCGAATGGTGGTATAACGGTTTCCTTGGCTCGAGTGAATGAGTGATATTTCTTACCGTATGCGAGAATTGGAATCAAGGCAATAGGATGACATGAACACTTATTGATTTGCTTGAACTTTTGTGCATGATTTGATGAGTCGCATGTGGTACACTTGAGTTGCTCATTTCGATTACTTTTGCGCACCTACTTAGTGAGATCTTGTCTTACCCATTCCTTATGCTTATTTGTTCGGGACGAACAAGGTTTTAGTTGGGGGTTGTGATTATCCCACGAATGTTACCTTTTTGTAGGCTAATCTATGTTCCTTTCTACTTGTTTTCGTGCTATTTTTATTGATTTACTCCCGTATGCGTTCACGTGGTGCTTCCTAGTTGTTGACAGGAAAAACGGGAAGAAATGGAGGTTTCGATGAGTTGAAATGGAGAACCGGGGAATGGAGAGTCTCAAGGAAGGTGCCGGAAGCCGAGGAAGAATGTTATGAAGTTGTGTCGAAGCTTACGGGAGCCAAGGACGTGGAGAAGGGGAAGACAAGAACCAATGAAGTGAAAAATCCAGTCCAGACCTGAAGGGACCGGTCTCCTGAAAAGGGAGAGACCGGTCTCTCTTACAACAGAGAGCTTCCAAGGAGCAAAGGACCGGTCTCCGTAAAATCAAGAGACCGGTCTCCATACAGTAGAAGGCTGGCAAAACAAATGGGTACGTGTCTCCGGAAAATCGAGAGACCAGTCTCTCGGGCATCAGAGAACCATGAAGGACCCGGGTACCGGTCTCCGGAAAATCAAGAGACCGGTCCCTCCCTTATAAAAACAGATTTTTGCTGATTCGATTTTAAGACGTGTGGGGGAATTTTTGTCCAAATGTGGTTAATGTTTTCGACCTATATAAGGTTGGGAATGACTTTTTAGGGGGATATCTTATCCATTACATTTAATTAGGGTTTTCTTACCACTTTTGGAGAGAGATAGGAGCTTAGGGAGGCCATGGACTCCATTAATGTTCTTGAAGCTTTTGGATTGATTTCATCTTCTTAAAATAAGTTTCTGAATTTTTCTTCAGTATTAAAGTTGTTCTCCTTGATTAGTTCTATCTATCTACCCTCTTTTTGCATTAATTTACTTAGAATTCATGAACTTCTTAATTCCTAGCATTTGTCTTCTTTACATAATGGGTGAGTAGTGATCTAGGAGAGGTCATGGCTAGGGAGTCCTACTAATTGATGGGTGATTAATTGTTCAATTAGGCCATTTCCATAGTGTTTCTTTAGAGAATGAATTTCTACAACTGAATAAACATTCCTAGTGTTATCCTCTTGATTGTATGTAGACGAATTGATTCGGCACGTACATTTCTTGAGGCGATGTCCTAAGAATGATTCAATGATGTGAATTTTGAAATGAGTTCCCTAGGGTAATTACTATGGAGATGACGATATGTGCTTATGATCTCATATGATTAGTATTTGCGTCTCAAATCTTAATCATTACTAGCAATTGAACTCTAATGATCCCTAAATGGTAGGAGCCCCGAATCATGACCGATCCTTCCTTTCAAACTTAAGTTTTACATTTTAGTTGACATTAGAAAATTGCAAGAAAACTTTGGTTGGCGATCCTAAAGCCACAATTAAAAATCAAAGCCTATCCCAAGAGTCTACGACCGTTTCATCTAATACCAACAAGAATTCCATGTGGATCGACCTCGTTCCTACGAGTTACTTGCTATACTGGTCCTTAGCCCTACGCTTCGGACAACCCTTACATTTCATACACTTTGGGTGGAAAGCACCTGCCCACCCATCCTGCGAGCATGCATTCCGCGTTTCCTCTGCAACTATCATACATTGTTTATGCAACAGCCAGGAATCAAAAAATTTGAAAGGCTTAGGACCACAATCAGTTGTGACACTAGATAACAGAATAGGGCAATGGTCTGACACATCCCTGTTTAAACCCCACTGAGTAAGGTTGCCCTGATTCAGCCACTCTTTGGAAACGAAGAATCTATCAATTCTACTGCTAGACGCAAGCTCTCTGTTGTTAGAGCAAGTAGATTTTCTTCCTACCATTTGAAGGTTTACCAGCTCATTACCATTAATGAACTGGATGAAGTATTTCATCCCTGAGGTCTTTTTAACACAGCCCTTTCTTTCCTCTATACTTATGACTTCATTAAAATCCCCACCCAAGACTCAAGGCAGAGTTGACAATGATTTTTGCATAGAAAGATCCACCCACAAGGATAGCCTGCTTGATGCCTCGTTAGGGGCATAAATGTTTGAAAAGTAACCATTTATGTTATCATAAATACCTCGAACAATAATGTAATGTTTGTGCACTAGAGATGATGAATACTGGAATTTCCTACTGTCCCATAGAGTAAGGAGCCCCCTAGATTGCCCCACTGCCTTTGAGAATTCGAAACCCACATGATGCCCACCCCACAACTGAGCAGCAAGATGTTGCGAGAACTTTGAAAGTTTAGATTCTTGTATGAAAAGAATATATGGCTTCTTGATTGCAATTAACCTCTTGAGTAGACTTTTCTTCAGGGAGCTACTCGGCCCTCTAATGTTCCAAGATAAGATCAGCATAAATTGTTAGTTTCCTCATCCATGACTTCTGCATTTTCCTTTCTGAATTCTTCCACGATTCTGTCACATTCACCATAAAAATTCTTTTCTTCCTCCAAAATGATGTTAAGCAGAGTTTCTTCCTCACTTTCTGTAAGAGATACACCAACTGCCGCTGCCACCATTTTAGTGGCCTCCATTTTCTCTCTCCATGGCTGCGAAAGCTCGCATGAACATACCTGCTTAGGACCTTGTTGAGATAATTGCTGGGTTTCAGGCACAACTGAACTGATTGGGCTTGCCACATTTGGCCCATCTTGCTCCACACCATTAAGAAGTACCCGAAATGGGCTTAATATGTTAGGAAGATTGGGCTCAATATTGGACGATATCTACCTTATAGAATTGGCTTCATCTACCAAAGAAGAATCATGGGCTTGCTTTTCTATAATATCCCCCTCTCCACCTAACACTGCAAGACCTGCAGACTTGCCAATAGCAGCCACGTTCTATTGCTGCCAAACTGCAGCTCCAGGAGCATCATTAAGACATGCCTTTCCTTTTTCATGCAAACTGATTCCCTTACAGCTAGCACCAGCTTTTACTTTGCTGCTAATATCATTTCCTAATATGGACATCCCGACACCGGTGAACGTGGTTTCATGTAGATGATTACTCCGACCGGATAGATGACCGGAATTCATTTGCGCTTCGTATTCCACCGTCTCTCCCACCACCTTTACCTCAAACAACTGATTCTCCACTTCAACATTAATGGTTTCACATATTGCTCTGGCTTCAGATTCAATTAGGATGTTGGCTTGTAACGGTTGAGAATTTTATAAATTAATCTCTGGGATTTAATCCCAAAATATTCCAAATTGGGTTTATTTCGTAAATCTTTAGAAGATAAACCTTCGTTCATGTTCATTGACGGAGATTGGTTGAGTTTGGGTTGGTTCGGGTGAGTGTTGGGAGGCCCAAGGCCCCACACAAAAATCTCCCTTTTCTGCCCTATATTTCGATATATACTTCAGGTATATATCTATCATTTCGATATAACCCCACCCTTTGCTCCCTTTCTCTTCCTTATCATTTCGATATGGACCGTCGTATTTCGAAATGGTTTCATTTCGATATGTTGGCACCAAGCCTTTTTCCGTACATATCGAAATAATGCTTTGTTAATTTGGATCAGAGCACATTTTATTTCGATATATGTGCCCCCTTCATTTCGAAATAATCCTTAAGGAAATTCCAACAGTGGACTTTCCATTTCGATATGACCTTGCATCATATCGAAATGAGGTGTCCTTTCATTTCGATATGGCCCTTTTCTATATATCGAAATATTGCTTCATTGTTTTTCATTAGAGAGCTTTTCATTTCGATATGTACCTCTGTACATATCGAAATGTATGCTTCAGAGAGGTTGCCCGGTGAGTCTATATTTCGATATGTATCCCAGCTACATATAGAAATGATTGTCGGCAGATTGGTTTTGGGGGAAACCTCATTAAGGGCTTTTTGGTCATTTCTCTCGCATTTGGACCTCACATATATGAAGGAGAA
>NMUG010010803.1:0-10836 GCA_002855965.1 Monotropa hypopitys
TGAACAATTTAAGGTTAGCACATTGATGAGAATTGTTCTATGTTCGTATGAAAACTATCAAAAGACTAAAATTTTATCACATATGCTTAATGCAAACTATTTTTCTCACAGTTTCCGATGGTAACTTAAGATTTGTATCACTGTGGCATTCCCTGTTTATTTCCCTGTCCATTCTTGGAGGGGGGAGGGGGGAGGGGGAGTATTAGTCGATGGTAATTATTGGTGTGTAGATTTATGGGGTTTTTCCTCCCTTAAATTGAACTCTTTTTCTTGAATGTTGTTTGAAAATTCAATTGTATAGCTGTATTCGTTTTATTTGTGGGTTGCAGGACATAGTATCAAAGATCATGGATTTTTCACAGCAAGGACCATGTACAGTTTGCATTCTGTCTGCAAATGGTTCCATACACAAATTTTCACGTACCGTTAGCTTTTATGATTTTTAGTTTGGTAAGAGTAGGTGTCACGCCCCGGATTTTCAAACAATTTTTTTGAAAACAATTTAAATACATAGCAGGGGAGATCACTACTTGTCATTCAGATGCATTCAGTTGAATTCTCATTAAATACATGATACAACATAAAATGAAAAGCGGAAGTGAAGTACAATGCCGAAGCCGGCTACAACTGAAGAACTGAAAAGTCAAGTATAAGTACAACAAAACTGAAACTGAAACTACAGTACAAGGGTAAAGGTACAACCCGCAACGAAAGTACTGAACAAAGCTCAGCTGAGGCTGAGGTGAAGAATGCAAGCTGCAACTGGAACTGCCCTGCCTAACTCAAGAAAACCCAACAGCTAGTCCTGCAACACAGACTAGAAAAAGGAAAAGAAAGAGGGTCTGAGCAAACAACAGCTCAGTGAGAAAACCCCTAACTACTACCAAGCATGCACATGCGGTGCGTGCCTACGTGTCAACAAGTAAACGTACAGAAACAGTACAAAAGCTACGTGCACGTAGTGTAAACCTAACGCAAGGCAACATGGACCTAGGCGTACCGCCAACAAGTGTGTCTAACCAACACCGTAACCTCAAGAGGGTACAAGGGGTACAACATCCTAAGTCCAACCGAAGGCGGGTACAACATCCTAAGTCCAACCGAAGGCAACCTCTAACATGAGTCAACCAACTCTCGAGTAGGGCAATACAACCCTAAAGATTCCCCAAGGACTTCCAGTCGAAGTCACGTCAAGATGTCCAATACCAACGTACATTTCGACCCACACCACTACCGTTGTCATCATGTGTTTGATTCATATGCCATATTGGATATTTGAAACATTTCTTTCTTTCCTTTCATTTCTTCACTACAGGAATGAATCCAAGAATCCCCTTATAAGTCCATTCTTGATTCACTCATCCATCCTTGTCACATATTACCAATCGTCCATAATTTCGCGTTAGGCATAAATCCAAGAATCCTATCATAAGTCCATTCTTGATTTGCCCTTTCATTTTATTTTGTTTTACTTGCTAATCGTTCCATATTGGATTGGGTCCGGCATAGTGGTAGTAGGCACACTATCCTTTCCGTCCGTCGTTCCCCAACTCGTTGGGAGGGCCAAGGTAACCACATTGTGCACAATGTCGTGGGTGGAGCGACCACCCAGGGAATCCCATCATAAGTCCATTCTCGCATACAATATTCCAGCGTTCCCCAAATCATTTGGGAGGGCCCACGGTACCCTATGATTCCACATTGATAAGTGTTTCCATCGCGTTAGGAACAAATCCAAGAATCCCGTCATAAGTCCATTCTTGATTTGTCCTTTCATTTCTTCTTATCGTTTTAACCGTGCCTAACCAAGGCCACTAACCACATCGTCGAGTGTTTCCTAGCCAAAGCTAGTCGATTCGGATTTCTCATTATTCCTTAGCCGAGACTAACACCATAGGCTTCACATTTCTTAGCCAGGCTAGCCCGTTATCATACTCTTCCACCTAGATCGTACATCATGCCAACTTATTTTACCACCTTCGTTTCGATACAAATTTTTCATGTGATAGATTCGAGGGCTAGTGGAGTAGCCCTCGTGGGACACATCCTCCATATTCGATGTTCATTTCGTCACGTTGAATTACTTGTCTAGTTCTTCATTCTCGAAATTAAGTAGGAAGGACGAGGGGATGAAAACCACACCACCCATGAACGGGACCACAGGTTCACTCCTCAATACTTAAATCGGAATCAAACACACTTCCACAACACCTCTCACAAATGTGATCACAACAAACATGGGGAGAGTTCAACTATGATACATGAATTCGATACGGTTGTTCGAACGCTCAATCCCGCACAAGTACCACATTACTTCAATATCCAAAAATTCGTCCACGAGATTTACTAAGGAGAGGGAGATGTAAGGATTTCCACTAAGGAACACGAACTTGAGGAAACCAACATGCCATACTATGGAATAAAAGAGACAACTCCTGATAGGGTGTGGACATGCCGTCACCAAAAAAATATTTTTTTCCCAAAGATACAAGAGATGGAAGATCCCATAGGGGATTAATCTTCCCAAGAACAAGGACCACCAATCTTCTCACAACAACATTTACAACGAAGAATGAATTGGTCCTACAAACTCATGCGCAAGTAATTTGAGTGTCGTCATCCGTCACAAGCCAACAATCGCACGACGGCTACCCCGATACATAAGAATACGCTAAAGACACACTGATACGTCGAAATGCGATAGACACGCCGATACGGTTTCAAAGCCATTTGCACGAATGCTTAGCGAATTATAACTAGCGAAGATACGTTATCGCACCAACACCCACGAACTAATCAAAATAAATGCAACACATGAATATGCTCCAAACTCTTGAGCCAAAGACCACACCACACCAAACACACACATCCTAGTGTGGTAATCGTATGACCTTGGTGATTTGCTTTGAGACGCCCCGGCTGGTAGCTCTTCTCAAACCAATTCACCACGTCAAACGTATATCACATAACAAAAAATACTCACGAACCCACACACGCCAAAATGTGCAAGTGTCAAGCCCAAACAACATGGCATGACACTCAACTCACACCAAGTTTAGACCACAATATGCATTCGTTCCCAACTTTCCTACGATTTAAATGGATACATACTTCTTTGGTCCACGAGCTCCTTTCCAGTGATTAATACAACGTTCAATGCAAAACATAACGAACGGAACACGACTCGGATGGAAGCTATCAATAGTCAACAAACTTTACAACTAGTCGCAAGACGAACACCACAAAGGCAACGGGAACAAGAGGGAACATCGATGCAATGCCCAAGAACACCAACCGGAGGAACGTTAATCTATAACTTCATCGACTCACGAACAAAGGAGAAAAGCAAAGTTTGCAAGTTGAATTCATCGTTCTAAATTTAGAACCTTACAAGCCAAGTGGCCGGATTACAAGATTCAAAATCGGGAAGTAGGTTGGGAAACCAACACACCAACCAAGACCACTTCTCGAACCATTTTTCGTAACGTTACACGAAAAGGGGTAGGGAAAGAATTTGTATTCCAAGGGTGATTTCGAGATCATAGGAATATTTCTTCATGCCATTGCAATCGTACCCCATCACGCTTTCGCTGCGATACTCTGATTCCAATATTAACAACTTTAAATGTACGGAGGATCTCACGAATCCTAATGAGCCAAGAGCTGACCTCAATCGGATCATCTAATGAGAAACTACGATGATGATCACGGCGCGCGCACACACGCTCCTCAAGCAACTAGGTCATCGAGCATAAATACATCTAAGGCCAACGCACAACCACCAGATATAGGATTCCAAACGGTCAACTTAACCACTTTCATCACGATACGAAACATCTAGCCAAAGACGAAAGCGTCCCGAATCACACCTCAAGTCAACGGTTAGCCTAAGGCAACTCTAACACCTTAACTTAGATTCACGACCAACCAAAACCAAGGTGATCTTACCAAAAGTTTATGACCAATGGGTCATACCCCTTAAAGAGAACTATCCCAAAAATTTCAGCGACACCTCAAGGTTATTCACAAGACTATGGAAAGACTTAAACTCAAACGAACTGATATGCCTAAATCCCAATAGCTTCAAGTGAACTCATGACCTAACAACAAAAGAATAGTCAATTCTCCCAAACGTAAGGAGATTCCAATAGGGAATTTCAACACCATCGATAACCAAGTCACAAGAGACTAAACATACCATGCCACTAAGGCCAAATTTTACCTCTCCAACTCACAAGTTATGGAGCGAGTATAAGAAACATACGACCGATATGATAAGATACGGGAAAACACCGACGATGAAACTAAAGCCAACCTACTTCTCAAATTCACAGATGAAGGGCTAAAGCGACATGCCATTGCAATCAAGCTTCCACTTCCCGACCAACGGGGCAAGGAATATCGCAAAGATTTCCAAACAATACCACTGATTTCTTTCTCAATACGGAATTCCAAAACGGACACAAATAATTAAATCTCGCAAAGAGATATGACCGACGGGTCATACCCCTCAAAGGAAAACACTAGGAAATATCGGTAACGCCTCAAGATTTTTACTGAATTAGAATAAGAAACACCTACTCGAATGGACCCAAAAGCCCATTTTACCAACAACTACACGAGTGTTAATACCTCAATCGTGGAAGAACAACCAACTTTAAAACAAAAGGGCTCCAAGAGATATCACTAATCACCAAACCCAAGCCAACGTCTCCAAAATTTCAATCTAGTGTGCCGACCAAACCCAAGTCCTGCCTTACTAACGACAAGACGAGGAATAACCACAATAATAATCCTCAAACGTTTTTACAAATCTCATCTTACTACGAACCACTAACTTAACTCTAGAGGCACAGAGGATCCTAAAACTCAATAATAACCACCAAAGATGCATCAAGTTCATCAAGAACGAGGACACAAGAGCATACTAGCACCGCAAGGCAACGAGACTTGCCACAAGAGGACAACACTACTTCCGAAGGAAGGAACAACTCAACATTCACGGAAGGAGACAAATACGAAAGATACCTCAAGGACACAAGGCCATGATGTGATAGAGCACATCAAGTACACAAACATGATCGAAGAACAGTGTAATGACCAAGAGAACCCATGGAGACCAAGTGTCTCCCCACGGCTCCAAGGTATTCGAACCGAAAGCTCTGATACCAAGTTGTCACGCCCCGGATTTTTAAACCATTTTTTAAAACAATTTAAATACATAGAAGGGGAGATCACTACTTGTCATTCAGATCCATTCAGTTGAATTCTCATTACATACATGATACAACATGAAATGAAAAGCGGAAGTGAAGTACAATGCCGAAGCCGGCTACAACTGAAGAACTGAAAAGTCAAGTACAAGTACAACAGAACTGAAACTGAAACTACAGTACAAGGGTAAAGGTACAACCCACAACGAAAGTACTAAACAAAGCTCAGCTGAGGCTGAGGTGAAGAGTGCGAGCTGCAACTGAAACTGCCCTGCCTAACTCAAAAAAACCCAGTAGCTGACTCCAACTCCAAGGCCAGCTAGTCCTGCAACATAGACTAGAAAAAGGAAAAGAAAGAGAGTCTGAGCAAACAACAGCTCAGTGAGAAAACCCCTAACTACTACCAATCATGCACATGCGGTGCGTGCCTACGTGTCAACAAGTAAATGTACAGAAACAGTACAAAAGCTACATGCACGTAGTGTAAACCCATGTGCGGAAAATCCGGGATGCTGTCCACGAGGGAATATTCGCCGTGAACGAGGCATTATGTCCTGTCTGGCCGAAGCGGCACGCTTCGGCGCTGCTTGTTGCTGGCCGGGCCGTTCTGGGCTGAGAGTCCTCTGCACAGAGGTGATCCCGGGAGAGCCTTCTCGTCGGCCCCGCTTTGCTCGGTCGCATGACCTTGACTGCTGGGCTCTTCGGCTAGGCTCCTCCTCTGGGCTATGAGTCTCCGGGCCGTAGAGAGCCCCAGAGAGGCCCTATTGCCGGCTAAGAACTGTTTGGCCGCATGCTCGCTGATCTGAGCCGTGGTCCTCCTGGGGGAGGTCGTGGCTCCGGCCTCCTGATAGTTCGGCCCCCAACAGAATGAATGGAGAGACTACCTTTCGTTTCCAACTGTTCACAAAATCAAACGGGAGAGACAAAGAACCACGGATGGATGGTTTCCACTTACCAACCCAACACAAAGGGAATCGGGTGAGGGTAGGTGTGCTAAGAACGATAAGTGACTAATGATACATCGAGACCGATACCCAAAAGGAGAAGAACTCACTACTCCATGAATCACCTTCGACAACCACAAGCCAGTGCTAAGGAGTAGTCACCAACTCTCAATCCCAATCATAACTTCAAACTCAATGCTCAACCTGTGCTCTAACTCAAATCATCTCCCAGAAGACCATCGAATACACTAACGCACCAACTTCACATGTTCTAGAACCAAACGCTCACCTTTCCAATGTACCAGACTACACTTTCTACCTTCAAACATCACAACCAAACATGTATCCATTCTCCGGACCAACAATTTCTACTAACACTTTGCATTTTAAACCTCTAGTCATCAAGTGATCTCACCGCTCTACTTGACCGAACAAGACTATCACCCAATACAACAGGGAACCCCAAAGTCACACAAAGGAAACCCACAAGATAAGTCTAACTACACTATCACTTCAAATATTTCAAGAGTCCTACCGACTCCACCAAGACAAAGGACGATATTCCAAACTTAGCCACACAAGGAAACATGGCACATTATGACACGTCCTTCAACCATCTACAACCCAAGAACCTCAAAGAAAGTCAAGATCCCAATCTCCACAACACACCAAAACGGGATTGTCAACACGACACATCATAAATTAGAACACAACTAAGTCCAATACTATCCAATGACGTCTTTATTCCCAATTTCTGACAAAAATTAACACGATTCTAATCGCTAGTCATAAAACCTCACTACTTCAAGTCATAAAGTCAATCTCAATCAACCTCAAGTCACAACACCATGATAATTCCAGTGCCACGATAAATGTTTAGGGATCAAAATCCCAGGGATCAAAATCCCGTAGTGTATCCAATCATAACGTACTCACATGTTTTAGGGTCTTTCATACACACTATCTTTTCATTTATTAATTTCAACATGATTAGGGCAACTCCTCCTAATCACACAACTAGAACCAAAACATGGATTGCTTCACAATTTGCCCATTTTCGATTTCAATGTGTCAATACACTTACTAGACCCACCAATTTACCATTCCAATGTAAATAGACCATTTTGCCCAAATTGATTTCAAATTGACACATTATGGTTTTCATAAATTTTGGGGTTTTTTGAAATCAATTGAAGGATCAACAAATTAAAGACATAGGGAGTTCAATGAAACCCTCCACTACACACATACTCAACCAATTGCGGGAAAGACGTAACCCATGATGATAGATTCGAAAGTACACAAACATATACGAAATTTCTTAAAAACTTTAGAGGGAGAGGGAGAAGACCAAAGATAAAAACCCAATGAATAGAAATCTCTACCTCAAATCGAAGAACCATGAAACCCTAGGTGAGGGTTTGAGCTCCTATGGATGATTCGAGACCATGGTTGCGTAGAGGGAGAGACGTGGAGCGATGTTTGTGAAGGCCATTTGCCTTCAATCCCCAAGGGTTGAGTGTGAGAGAAGAGAGAAGGGAGAGGAGAGGGAGAAAGAAACTACCGAGAGAGAGTGAGGGGGATGAGTGATACGGCTAGGGTTTGTATTAGGGTGTAAATGGTGTGAGAGTTGTGTAAGATGGATATATATATGAGTTAAAAAACTCATTCCTGAAATGCCCTTAATGAGGTGTATATCGATATACATTACCATGTATATAGATATAGAATCTATTATGCTGAACCACAGGAGCAATGCATTTTGATATGCACCTCCTTGCATATCGAAATGCAACAAGAAATGGGACTGCCAGGACCTTTATTTCGATATATAGAAGGGGGAAGAACCCTTATTTCGATATATAAACACTGCTGTGTGAACCTCAAGCATGCTCAGGAGTATTTTGGCCATAACTTCTTCGTACGCACTCCGATTGAGACGATTCAAGTTGCGTTTGATTCATAATTAGATTATCAACGACTTAATTGAAGAAAGTAATTCAATTTTGACAATATTTCTAGATCGGAATGGGCCAACAACTTGGTTACACTCTCGCCCGGATACTTCGCTATAACCTGAACTTCAATAAACATATCCAAATATATTTTCGAACATCCCCACACCTCACATGACCCAAATGACTTCACATTTCGATATGTACTCAAGTTGCATATCGAAATACACCTTAACAAAATTCAACAGAGGACTTTGTATTTCGATATACCCCAAAAGGATATATCGAAATACAACACATGGAGGAATGAATCAACAGAGGGTATTTCGATATACCCCTCAATGGTATATCAAAATGCGGATGAAGGAAAGATGGAAAGAATGAATTTTATATCGATATGCATATAAATGCATATCTAAATATACTCATTCAATATACCATATCCAAAGAGGACATTTCGATATACACCTATGTGTATATCGAAATATCATAGAAGGAAAAGGGAACAGAGGAATGTGTACATCGGAATGAGAATGGGGGCAAGGGAGACCCCATATCGAAATGATACTAAAGCAAGGGCCAACAGAGGCCATGCCATATCGAAATAAGGAAGAAAGGGGGAGGAATCTTATATCGAAATGCAACAATGAAACTGCCCGCATGAACATTTCTATATCGAAATGAATGGGGATGGAAGGCTTCCCCATTTCGATATATGGGCTAAAGGGATGAAAACAAAATAATGTTTTTAGCTCTAGGCATGATTTTATCATTGCCAAATGAAATGGCAATCAACCAAACATCAATAAAGAGGTCCCAATCCATTCCCGGACTTCCTAAACATTTTACATCCTAGAATGTGGGTCCCGGGGAAGCTCGGGAACTCACAGAATAAATTGGATAATGACTTCGAATGACCAATAGGAATGTCAATTCGAGGGAATTGGTATCAATTAGTTCCAATGAAACTAAATGGAAATTTAAATAATTGAATATACCTAAGAATAACTTTAAAGTAATGGGAAATTATATTTAATTTCCTGAACCGTTACTTTGCAGAGTTTGTGGCCAGATGTCTGACATATCAGCGAGTGAAAGCAGAACATCAGCGACCAGCCGGGTTGTTGCAGAATCTTCATATTCCAAAATGGAAATGGGAACATGTGACTATGGACTTTGTAGTCGGATTACCTCGTTCCCGGAAAGGATATGATTCAGTATGGGTGGTAGTTGACCGATTAACAAAGTCAGCACATTTCTTGTCGGTAAAGACGACTTATACAGTTGACAAATATGCAGGAATTTATGTTGATGAGATTATACGATTACATGATGTACCGGTGTCGATTGTCAGTGATAGAGATCCGAAGTTTACATCTCGATTTTGGATAAGTCTTCAACAAGCTCTAGGCACTTCTCTTAAATTCAGTATAACTTTTCATCCACAAACAGATGGACAGTCTGAACGTACTATTCAGATTTTGGAAGATATGCTACGGGCTTGTATACTTGATTTTGGTAGAAATTGGGATGAATACTTGACACAGGCAGAATTTGCATACAATAATAGTTATCAAAGTAGTATTGGCATGGCACCTTACGAAGCATTATATGGTCGGAAGTGCAGATCACCAATCTGTTAGGATAATGTGGGTGAACGACAGTTGCTAGGACCTGAAATAGTCCAACAAACAGCTGATGGTGTTAAACGTATTAAGGAACAATTAAAAATATCCCAAGACAGACAGAAAAGCTATGCCGATAAAAGAAGGCGTGTATTAGAATTTGATGTTGATGATTGGGTATTTATCAGAGTTAGTCCTTGGAAGGGTGTGATTCGATTCCGAGGGAAGAAAAAGTTGACTCCTAGATATATTGGGCCATATAAGATTGTGGAAAGAGTTGGAACTATGGCATATCAACTAGCATTACCTATGGAACTTACTCATTTACATGATGTGTTCCATGTATCTATGCTCAGAAAATATGTAGCGGATGAATCTCATGTTCTACAAGATATTCCTCTGGAAGTAGAACCCAATTTATCTTATGTTGAAGAGTCGGTGAAAATTTTAGATCGATCAGTTCGTATGCTCCGAACAAGAGCGATGCCTATGGTGAAAGTGTTGTGGTAGAATCATTCAGTTGAAGAAGCTACTTGGGAGACTGAGGAACATATGCAACAACATTATTCGCATCTATTTATCTCAGGTATTCTCTAATTTCGAGGACGAATTTTTTTAAGGTGGGGAGGATTGTAATATCCATCCCAGAAAAAAAATTGATTTAAAATAAAATTGTATCGATAAATAAAAGAGGAAATGTACGATTAGTTGCGAGACCGTGTGATTGGCCTCTAATTTTGTGTTTTCAAGAGGCCAATTATAGTCCTAATTTTGGTCTTCGTTAGCCAACAATAGTTAAATTGTGGATGTTTTATGCTTGTGGTAGTTTTTGTCCAAATTTTAGGAAATTGCGTTATAAATGGAGAAATGGCTCTACGGATCCATGTCAACTTCAAACAGCCGGCCAAATACATTGCACGGCACGGTGAAGCGTCAAGGACATCCCGGAGGAGTTTTGGGCAAAAGGAAGGAGGCCATACAATTTGCTGTCAAGAAAATCAACTTTCTGCAGGCTTGTACCGGTCCACGTTACCGTCGTGGACCGGTCCAAGGTTAAATAAAAATGTCACCTCTCGGGAAGATTGGCTGAAGAAACGAT
>NMUG010010804.1:0-10834 GCA_002855965.1 Monotropa hypopitys
GTGCCACCTGCCGAAGGTCATTGTTCCCTGCTGCTGCCGATGGTGGACCCCTCCGGCATTAGACCGTCCGCCGGTGGAAGTTGTCCCTTTTCCCAGTGAGGAGTGGAGACGCTGGGCTTCCTTGACGTCCGGATAGGAATGCCGAAGGTTGAAGGAGACCGCATGGCCGGCCCGACCTGGCTCCTTCTGGTGTCCGTTGAGACTGCTAGAGATGTCGAACACATGATGATCCGTCGGATCTGTCCGACAGCAGTGCATATCCGGAGGTCCATGAGACCGACGGCCCTGGATTGCTCCGGGAGATGTGTGTTGGATCCGGTTGTTGGGTTGATCCGGATAGTGAGGGTCCGGCCCAAGATGTTTGGGGTCCGGCTACCACACATCCCTATTGGTCCACTGAGTTCTCTCTCGTGCCTTGTTTTCTTGAGGAGATCAGTTTCATCAACAAAAAAAAATTTGATCCATATGACCATATAGCTGGATCTTGGGTTTGTTTTTGGGTGCCATTATTTCCTTCATATTTGTTATTGCTGATTGTAGTTGGAATTATTTGTGTTGTCTAATGGCTGACTTAACTAGTGAATCCACCACTAGTCTTCTGCCTCCTAGTGGGGAGAGCCCTGTCATTGTCAACATGCAAATTGAACCCCTACAGTCCGAGCATCAAAATCACTACCTCCCTGTTTAATGGTCAAAACTATTTAGTGTGGTCGCAGAGTTTGACCCTCTTCTTGAAAAGTAAAAGAAAAATGGGATACATTAATGGAAGGATCCAAGCACCAGGTCTTATTGATCCCGGGTATGACCAATGGGAGATTACCAACTCCCTGATTATGAGTTGGCTAATTCACTATATGATTCCTGATATTGGGGAAAGCTATTTGTCCATGGCAACGGCACAGGATATTTGGGAAGCTGTGGCAGCTACTTATTTAGTATCTGTAATGATTGAGAGTTAAGTCTGTTATGTTGGTGGTTAAGTCGGTTGTTGTGGAGCGTTTCTAGTCGACAGTTGTATTAATTAAGTCGGTTGGCTAAGTCGGTTGCTTCCATTGTATAAATAGTAAATAAACTTTTTGTAATTCAGTGTGTGAGAAATAATAACAAAATTCTGAGTTTTATGTTTTTTGGTTCATTTTCAACATTACGACTTGATTATTCTTTTGGAACTTCAATTGTGCTCGAAACAATTCCTGAAATAAATGTCACCATAACATTCATTTAAACAACCTATTTGTCTCTTGGATTAACTTAAATATTAGTGAAATCCTATCACCTTCTTTTCATTTCATTAAGAACCATAGGTTCAAATTTAGATTCTCTTTGAATAGGTTTAAATTAGGGTTTAAGGATTTATCTACGTTTAGGTCTTGGTTTTCCAAAAATTCAGAATAATTTTCAAAATTTTAGTTTGTTTAACTCTTGCTTTACAAAGGTAGAGCATATCAGCTTTTCCGGTAAAGCAAAGTTCTGGAGTTCCTTATCCTTCCACTGTAATACCTATTTCCGGTAGATCAAGCACCTTTTTCCGGAAAACCACACTCAGAAGCTTCTCTAACCTACTGTTGCACTCCACTTTTTCGGTAAACCATTTCCCAATTTCCGGAAAAACACCTAATTGATTAAAAAAACTCACTCCTAGCCTTCTCCATCTTCCGGTAACTATGGCTCAATTTCTGGAAATTGGATATGTTGTATCTCCCTCACTGATCTCAGATCTTGAAACCCTATTTCCTTTATCCTTTTTCGATAAATCCACTCCTATTACCAGTAATTAATTCATCTTCAACCTTGAATTTTCCCATTAAGCTACTGTTTATTAGCTTCAAGAACAGAGCATAACTCCTGATTATATTCTTCTTATTTCTATTCTTTTAGAATTCCCAATTATCAATTTACAACTCAACTTCAATGACCTATAAGTTCATCCTATTAACAATTAGCCTTTTTTAAAATATTGGATTCCAATTAACCTAAAACACATCTCTAATTTATCCTTCTAACCTTTAGGTTTCCTAGCTTCAAGTTCTGGATTTAACAAAATAATTGAACCTTTTAATTTCCTTCAATTATTCCCAGAACTCATTTCAACCTATCACAACCCAATTTTTCACCATACTTCAAAAGTCAATACAACAATGATTTCTTTGGCAATTATTTCTTCCAAAGCTAATGAAAGTCAGTAAAACAATAATCTCTCATACGATATTTCCTCAAAAATTAATAAAACTTCATAGCTTACCTGGTTTCTCCCAAATTTGTTCCTCCCTCTTATTTGTCCGTGTGGTGTTCCGGTCTTATTGTCTCCTAAGAAGGATGGGAGTTGGCGCATGTATGTGGATAGTCACGCTATCAACAAAATCACTATCAAGTATCAATTTCCTATTCTACAACTGGATGATATGCTTGATATATTGGATGGATCACAGTGGTTTTCCAAGATTTACTTATAGATATGGTATCATCAGATTCACATTCGTCTGGGGGATGAGTGGAAACAATTTTTAAGACCAAGGATGGCCTTTTCAAATGGCTCGTTATGCCATTCGGCCTTTCTAATGCTCCTAATACTTTCATGGGGGTAATGAATCAGATATTGCAATCTTTTTCTGGAAAATTTGTTGTTGTCATATCCTGATTTACAGCAAGACCAAGGAGGAGCATATGGTACATGTACGCCAAGTTTTTGTGGTCTTACAAGTAAACAAACTCTATATTCAACTCAAAAAGTGTAGCTTCATGACGTGTAGCCTCTTGTTTCTTGGCTATGTGGTGAGCTCTGATGGCATACATGTTGATGATGAGAAGATTCGAGCCAACCGTGATTGGGCCCCTCCTAAAACCGTCAATGAGGTAAGAAGATTTCATGGGTTAGCAACTTTCTATCGGCAGTTTATTCGTAACTTCAGTACCATTGTAGCCCCAATCATAGAGTGCATCAAGAAAGGGAAGTTCTTGTGGGGAGAAGCACCAGAAACAAGTTTTTCCTTGATCAAAGAGAAGTTATGTATCGCACCAATCTTATCTTTACCTAGTTTTGAGAAGATTTTTGAAGTTGAATGTGACGAAAATGGTGTTGGTATTGGAGAAGTTTTATCTCAAGAGAAGAAACATGTGGCTTCGTTAGTGAGAAATTAAGTGAAGTGCGACAGAAGTGGAGTACCTGCGACCAAAAGTTTTATGTCATTGTTCATGCTCTCAAACACTAGGAGCACTATCTTATTGAGAGGGAGCTTGTGCTCTACACAGATCACCAAGCCTTGAAGTTTATCAACAGTCAGAAGAAGCTGGATAGCATGCATGTTCGATGGACTACTTTCCTCCAAAAATTTCCACTTATTATTTAGCACAAATCTGGGGCAACCAATCACGTGGCAGATGCTTTGAGTCGTCGTGCCAATTTGTTGGTGATGTTGGCTCATGAGATCGTGCGATTTGAATTCTTAAAGGACTTAAATTCTAAGGATAAGGATTTCCAAGAGATTTGGGAAGTTTGTACCCAAAACCGGCATGTAATCGATTTCCATATTTCTGATGGTTTGCTTTTTAAAGGCAATCGTCTTTGTATTCCTAAGATATCATTGAGGGAAAAATTAATCTGAGACCTACATAGTGGATGATTAAGTGGACATCTAGACCGAGACAAAACTGTTTCAAGCTTGGAGGAACGATATAATTTGCCATAATTGAAGAGGGATACAGAAAACTTCGTTCGACGATGCTTTACTTGCCAAACTTCTAAGGGACAAGCGCAAAATACAGGTTTGTATACTTCATTGCATATTCCTAGTAATATTTGAGAAGACCGATCTATGGATTTTGTATTGGGATTACCATGTACCCAATGAGGAATCGATTCAGTCTTTGTTGTGGTGGACAGGTTTTGCAAACTGGTTCAGTTTACTTCGGATGCCTCACATGTTGCACGATTATTCCTCCATGAGGTTGTTCGACTACACAGGGTTCCAAAAACTATTACTTCTAATCGAGATGTGAAGTTTCTTAGTCAATTTTGGGCTATGAAGCATGGGTACCGGTAAGGTATACGGGTACGGTACGGGTACGGGTACGAGAAACGCCAGCAACCTAAAAAAGTATGGTACGGATATGGCAGGGGTACGGCAAATTACATATATATTTATTTATTATTTTACTATGTTTCATTCCATAAAATAAATATAAACCTATTTTACAACCAAAAAGAGAAATAAATTTTTAAAAGTTCATATATCAAGTTCAACATGCCTAGATCAAAACAATGATTAGTTTACAAAAAAAATAACAGTTCTCTTCTTATAAGAATTTATTTTATATGAATGAAAATGAAAAATAAGTAGAAAATCAAATACAAAATAAGTTTGTAAACAGTGATATTATCACTCCAGTTCTCATTAGATATTGAACAACGGGAGAGAAATAGAAACTAACGACTAAGGACTGATGTCAGTCACCAGTGGAATCAGTTGTCGGTCTCAAGTCTTGAGCGTGTCTTCTAACTTATGATGTCCGATTGTAAATATAGAGCTAAATGGCATACATGGTCTATTCATGTCTAAGAGAATGAGAATTATACATGAGTTCAAGACTATTAGGTTTGTTCATTCATATTTTTAAAAAATGCAATATTCCCCAAACGTACCCATAAAAGTACCCACGAAGTACTACTACCGTACTCATTTAAGTCAAAAGTACGCGGTACATTTTTGAAGTACCCAGTACGCTTTTGAAGTACCCATTGCCGTACCCGTACTCACGAAGTACCCGGTACTCGTACGGCACCATTTTTGGAGTACCCGTGCTTCTTAGATTTTGGGTTACTTTATAGAAAATGTTTGGTACTTCCCTTCAACGGAGTTCTACGGCTCATCCACGGACTGATTGACAGATAGAGGTGACAAACCAAAGTTTGGGTAATTTGATTCGGAGTATTTGAGGAGATAAGCTGAAGCAGTGGGACTATGCATTTCCTCAAGTCGAGTTTACTTTTAATAGCATCGTTCACAGTGCCACGGTAAAGCCACCCTTTTCCTTGGTATATGTGACACCTCCTAAGCATGTCCTAGATTTAATTTCTTTCCCGAGAGGCCTTGAAGTTAGTATGGCGGCAGAATCAATGGCAAAGCAGGCAATGGAAGTGCAATAACAAGTGAGACGAAGATTGGCCAAAACCAATACCAAGAATAAAGTTGCAAGTGACAAGCGCCGACGTGCAAGAATCTTTGATGAAGGTGAGTTGGTTGTGGTATTCTTGAGAAAGGAACGTTTTCCTACTGGTACGCATCGCAAGCTTCAACCAATGTAGTATGGGCCTTATAAAATTCTAAAGAAAATTGAGGATAATACTTACGTCATTGATCTACCCAATTTCATGAAGATTTCGAAGGTTTTTAATGTGGCATATATGTTTGACTATCACGAGGAAGAACCACTTTATCCAGAATTGAGCTCGGGGTCGAGTTCTTTTGAATAAGAAGGGTTTGATGTAGAATAAGGGGGGACGCGATTCTTCGACCAATTGGACCAAGCAAAACCTACAAAACCAGTCCGACTGAAGAAGCCGCAGACTTAAAGTCTAGAGTTACCAATTACCGGTAACTGAGAGACAGTCGAATATTGTGTTATCGGTAACTGATAACCCAAGGCAGTCGACAGAGACCTTGGTTATCGATAACCAAGGTCCAGACTATTACTAGGTTATCGGTAACCCAGCACCTGGGCCAACCGACAGAGATCTTGGTTATCGATAACCAGGGTCCAGACTTCTACCTAGTTATCGATAACTCAGCACCGGATCAGCCAAAAAACCTTGGTTACCGATAACTGTACAAGCACGGGTTGCCGAAAAACCTTGGTTACCGATAAAAGTTTAGGAAATTATTATTTTTGGATTTCTTTTATGATTTTTATGTTTCCTAATATACCTAGGATATCTTTTATTATAGAATAAGTGTTTTATTTAAAATTGACCTAGAAGATTAGTTGTTATATGTAATTAAGATTCCTAAATTAGTTATTTCATATTTCAACTAGGTTTCATAGGATGCTTATATAATTAAGATTGTAATCAAGAGATGGATCATTGAATAATATTGAATTTCTTTGAGAATATCTCTCTTTGTACTTGTGTGATAGATCATTTCTCGAGTGTTCGGGAATTAATTCATTTGGAATAGTATGCTAATTATTCTTTCGTGTAATCAGCTGCATCAATTAGCCTATTCCTATTGACAAATAGAGTTAGTGTCACCATATCAGTATTGCAAGATAGGAGACGTTTACTACCTCAAGAAGTATCATATCTCTTAGCTTACTATTTTGAAGACAAATGGTTCCCTGTCCCACTTGTCTTCAAAATAGGCTAATTGAAGACACCAAAGAAATGAATTCGAATCTCATGGATGAATACGAGGACCAATTTCTAGCAATTGCAATGCGACGGACTTCAAATAATTCCGACTGAGTTGTGACTCTCCAGCAGTAATCACATGCCTTACCGACTAGCTTGGGGAACCACAGAAAACGTCCATGGGCAGGAGGTTCACTACGATCAACCGTAAGCTCTAATGGCAACCCAAACAAAGGCTTGTGGATGATATCTTCCTTCCTAATTATGCATTCTAAAAATCACAGCGTTCAACCACATCGAAAATTGACAGATTGCAACAGAATTTACGAAATATGTCAAAACATAGAGGACTTGAGATCATACAACTACTGTGATTAATCATGGACTTCGAAGAATTCACCCTCATCGATTGCGTACCGAGCATACAAAGAGAAATTTCTCCGTCATCAACACATAAAAGTTTGTTTCGTACCAAAATTAACAGTTCATAATACACAGCGCATTTCAGATTCATCTGATTTGGTTGCGATCACATTATAGTTATACAGCTAGTATGTGTATACACTGATATACTTAGTAATGATACATAATATATATATAGAGAGAGTACCGAATACGAGAGACGAGAGCTGAGAATCAACTTCTGGAAGCTGAATAAGTTGGTTTTCGGAAGGAGAAGGAGAAGACGCCATTGCAGATATTGGGAAAAAATATTAGAGAGAGAGAGAGAGAGAGAGAGAGAGAGAGAGAGAGCGTTCTGGTTGACGGGGTCTTGGTTTGTACTAAATACGAAAAGGGAGGCTTCCAACGGTCCAGTCCACTTGAGAGAAGTCATGGCCCATACCAAAGGCGTACTCTTTCCCCAATGAACTGGGCTATCAAGTTAGTGGAACTCTCACCAAAAGCCAGCGTTCAGATATCGTCAGTCCAGATCAATAAAAACATAGAGACCCAGATCAAATGATTAGGCTTTCGACGGTCCAGTCTATTTTCTAGATTTCTTTCACGACGAATAGGGCTGCTAATGAGTCATTTGTAAATTATTCTAGACTCGAGTGAGTTTGTTTGAGTTCAATTTATTTATTAAATGAGCAAAACATTAATCTCAATTTTAGACTCGTTTAATAAATGAGCCGAACATAAATACAAATTTGACTAGACTCACGAACCTGAAATCTATTATACAAATCACAGCGGTGTGGGGGCCCACACATTTAGTCTTATATTTTCAGTCGTTGGATCTATTTTGTGACATTAAAATGGAGGGATGAGATCAAAATCTTACCAATTCCGTAAATCCTTACCTATTCATCTCTTATATTAACAACCCTTGGATTTGAACGTGTTTGTTATTGAACGGCTGATGTTTGTGATCCGTGTGCTACCATCCGCGTAACCCACAGTCTCCCTCTCAAACCCTATCCATTACTGAACGGCTTCTCCCTCTCTTCCTTCCCGTCTGCTCTTTACAGTCTCCCTCTCTCTCTATTTCGTTCAGTCTTCCTATCGTTTCTCTCCCCACGCCTTATCCTATCTCTCTCTCACCGCAGACGTTACCTCAACCATCGGCGACCTCAACCATTGGCGACCTCAACACCACCGCCTCCAACACCGGCAACATCAGACGCGATCGTCAACTCCCTTTTCGATCCACCTCAGTCGATCGCCAACACAGCCCCTCCCACCCCTCTGTACGTCTCTCTCTCTCTCTCTCTCACGCACATCACACCACCGCACCTCTCTCGCTGTATACACCTAGGCTTCTTCGCACCAGAATTTGTAATTATTGGTTCGATTTGCATTGGTTTAATTTTTGCTTGACTGAGCTCCACCAAGTGTTTCTTGATATGGATGTTTTGGTTGAGACTCAAGGCAAAAAGATCAATGATATCGAGGAAAATGTCATTATTGTTGGGGCTTATATTAGTGGGGAGACAAAGGAAGTTATTCAGGTTAAGAAGATGAAGAAGAGTAGGGATTGGGTTTGTTGGTTTGGTATTGTGGTTCTGGTATTTTTATTGGTGTGCCTTATTGCAATTCTAACCTGAAATATTGGGTGTTTTTTTTTTGCCTTTTTTTGAGTTTGAGGTTTATTTTCCAGTGCACGTTTGTTTGCTTTTGGTAATGAATGAGGGATTTAATTTGTACATGTCATTGGGTGGTGGTGGGGTGGTGGTAGTGTTATTGATGATATCTGCTCATCTTTGACTGCATTTGGTAATGAATCTGATTCGGATTCAAAAGATTGGAATGGGATTTGATTGAGATTCAAACAATTGAGTTAGTGTTTGTTTTCTTCCCTATCCCTTCTGTTACTTGAATTATGTCCTGTTGAGATGGTTAAGTGCACTCTTTTAAGTGTCTTAGAATTGAAAACGGGAAGTCTTTGATGGCAGTTT
Organism: Monotropa hypopitys; assembly: GCA_002855965.1. NCBI lineage: Eukaryota > Viridiplantae > Streptophyta > Magnoliopsida > Ericales > Ericaceae > Monotropa > Monotropa hypopitys. The sequence continues at coordinate 8,746 of NMUG010010804.1, forward strand.
TGGCTATTGGTTTGTTGAATTAAAAAGAGAGAATCTATTATACAAGATAGTTTAGTGTGTGCCTCCTACATTTTGTAACACATTTTGTCAATCTATTATACAAGATAGTTTGGTGTTGGCCCCCCACATTTTGCTAACACAATTTGTCAATATATTTTCATATACATTTTAATATACATTTTAATTTACATTTTAATTTATATTTTTAGCCGTTGGATCGGTTTAAAAGAATAAAGGGCTATGATCGAATTACACATGGATTGCGCTCACACATTTTTAGACATTTTAACTATTTAATTATTCTTAAAAAATCTATTATACAAGTTAGCTTGGTGTGAGCCACACACATTTTACCAACACATTTTCACACATTTTAGTTTACATTTTTAGCCATTGGATCGGTTTAAAATAATGTAGGACTGTGATTGAATTGCACATGTATTGTCTCCACATATTTTTGAGACATTTTAATAAATAAATTTAAATTTAGTGTTAATTTTATTTGTTTAATTGCATGTTCATTTTTTTAAATTAATTAGTTAATGTTTTGTTAACTAAAAAAATTATATACTTCATTTTTTGGTAAGGGTAGGTACTTTCAAAGCGTCGAAGGCACGAATCAGTGTCGAATGCACTATTAACACCAAAAGTTTCATAGTACCCTTAGGTATTGTATTGCACTTTTTATTCTGTCGTCCCGTGCCATTGACACAGACTATACCGAAAACACAGGTTGAGTGTCGTCATTCATCATGAGTGTCGAAGGTATTACTAATACCCAAAGTTTTGTTGTACCCTTGGATATTGTGTTGCGCTTTCTATTCTGTCGCTCTGTGCTATCGGCACAAGCTATACTGAAAACATGGATCGAGTGTCGTTACTCATCATGAGTGCCGAAGGCACTATTAACACGCGAAGTTTCATCGTACACTTGGATTTTGTGTTGCGCTTTCTATTTTGTCGCCCCGTGCCATCGGCACGGGCTATCACTAGTCTATTATACAAAAGAGCTTTGTGTCCCAGTCATATTTTCAATTGTCTCAGTAATACAATTGTGTCTTAGTTATATAATTGTGTCCCAGTCATGCAAGATATTATGGCCAAACACTCTCTCACACTTTCTTCCTACACGACTTTTCACAGTCACCGCCCAATGTTTCATTGAAAAAAAATACAGTATTGAAACTTTGTATTATTAACACCAAAGTTTCATTGTACCATTTGATATTGTACTACGCTTTATATTCTGTTGTCCTGTGTCATCGGCATGGGTTATATCAAAAATACGGATCGAATGTCGTCACTCATCATGAGTGCAGAAGGCAAGACTTAGTGCCAAAGGCACTACTAACACCCGAAATTTCATCATACCTCCAAGTATTGTGTTATGCTTTTTGTAGACACATATGCATGTATAAATAGATTTTATTTTTTTGTTCGTTAAGCTTTGTGAACACGTTTGACTTCAAGTCAAACCTAGACAAATTTGGCTCAATCTTAGCTTGTCAAAATTTTCACTGAATTCGAGCTCGAATTCACTAAAGTCTTACCAAAATGAACTTGAACATTTTAAAATTCAGTTCAATTTGGTTCGTTGCAAATTTGATAACATTTGGGAGAAATTTTTGTAAGAAGTTTTCCCAAAGATAATCGAAGTAAATATAATAATATTTTGTACAAAATAAATACAATAATTAAACACAATATATGTATGAAAATAGTTCTTGGAACTGTAAGATTCAATCTGGACTAATCGCATACTAGCGATTGCTCGTGTCAATGGCATTTGATACATGCTCATGTGCTCTCGGTACTTGATATATAACTCGTGACTTCGACACTTCATAAACGCACTAAATAAAGAGTAACATATTTCATTCATTAACATAATTGTTTATGAAAACTATTTTTTAAATTGTAAATAGTATAAAAAATTATATAAAATCAAATTTAGAAAAGTGCTTAAAAATAACATTTTACATAAGTATTTTAATAAAGTTTAAATAAATAAGTTATAGTTAAATTTGTACAAAAGTTTTAACAATGAAATTTAAGTTAAATATTTATAAATTATAAAGTACAAAAACTA
>NMUG010010805.1:0-10835 GCA_002855965.1 Monotropa hypopitys
AAGTTTTAAAAGCAGAAATTAGTTTAATAAAAGGAAGTGAAATTGGGAAAAGAATTAAAGGGAAGAAATGTGTGTGTTTTGAGAAATGAGTATGTGATTTTAAAATGAGAATGAGTTTTGGAAGAAAACTTAGGAATTGAAAGGTAAATAAAGAGGAAGACAAAAGGGGTTTTATGATGAGTTTTGAGGAATGTCTTATATACTTGAAATACAACCGTGCCCAACGGTCAAATCGGGTGTACGTACCTAAAGTACAACCATGCTCATTGGTAAACTTGAGTGGATGTTATCGAGTAATACATACCTAAAGTACGACCATGCTCATTGGTAAAATTGAATGAATGTTATTGAATAGTACGTACCCAGAGTACGACCATGCTCATTGGTAAAATTGAGTGAACGTTATCGAATAATACATACCTAAAGTATGACCATACTCATTGGTAAAATTGAGTGGACGTTATCAAATATTATGTACCTAAAGTACGACCATGCTCATTGGTAAAATTGAGTGGACGCTATCGATTTATAAGTACCTAAAGTATGCCCATACTCATTGGTAAAATTGAGTGGAATGTTCATTGGTAAAAATAAATGGTTCTGGTTCCTCAAGAAGGTTGAGTAGATATGAGTTATATGAGAATATTCACTTGTATATTATAAAAGGGAAGGTAAAAAGGTGATTGGTAAGGAGATTTTTAAAAGGGATAAGATGTTTGAATGAGGAATGAATAAAAAGTGAAAAGAGAGTTTTCTGACATTTAGTAAGATGGACTATTGTGTGAGTTAAAAGGGGAAATGTTTTGGAAAACGTAATGGAAAAGTGTTTTAAGACATGAATGTTTTGACGAGTATGTAAAAAGATTTTTGTAAAAGATTGTGGTTTTGGGAAGTAATGACCCATAACTATTTGTGCTTCTCATATTTATGTTTTTCTATAGTATTCACCAACCGTCGTTGTTGACACACATTTTTATATTCCTTCTTTTAGGTGATTGGAATTAGAGTTCACCGGTCCAGTCCAGCTGTAGCAGTAGAGAGTGTGCGAGTTTGTCAGGGAGTCTGTGGAGTTAGAGTAGTTTATTTATCTTTTGTTGTATTTGAGAGAATTTTTATCTCTCTTATTGGTGTTAGTGAGAGTTGTTTCCTTCTTATTCATACAATGTGGGATGGGTCAGGGCGTGTTGCCTAGTATGAAGTCGAGTTGAGTTTTATCTTAGAGTTTTATCAGAGTTGTGTTTCAGAGTTATGTGATGTTTCCATTTTTTAGTTGGTAGTCTGTATATGTATATCATTACCAGAGTTATGGGTTGTTCTTATTTCAATTGATGTGTGATTAGTGAGTTGTGGTCATGTATTGTTTCCACGTGTCAATCCTAGATGATCGGCTCTACGATTATCAGGTTGAGACGTGAAAGGTTGTATTTAAGATACCAGGGAGAGAAAATCTTAAAATTTGTGGTGAAATGGTAAAGGGAAAGACATGTCTTATTTCTAGTATTGAAGCTAGTAATTTGTTAAATAAGGGTTGCTGGGGTACTTAGCCTATGTTTTGGATATACATAAATTAGGGGCTCGGGATATTCCTATGGTTAAAGAATTTGAGGATGTCTTTCCTACTAATTTTCCAGGTATGGTTCCTGATTGAGAGGACTAGTTTACCATTGAGTTGGTTCCTGGCACTAATCCTATTTTGTTGGCCTCGAAAGGGTATGACAACAACCCCCAAATATATGGAAAATAAGCAATCAAGAGAGGGGGGATAAAAAATGTGTCCAACTTAAAATTTTCTCCAAGAAAAGCACAAGGACACAAATGTGGAACCAATGATCTAGATATTAGAATCGAGATTCAAGAGTCAATTCTAATTGTCTTACGTTACACCTTGATTGTTGCAATACAGCAACGGTTAAAGTTCCTGACTTGGAATTATTTCAAGAATGAGGATTCAAAAATATTTTTGATCAAATGAAATTGCAAGCAACACCACCAAGCAAGCAAGGGAACTAAAGTAATCACAAGGCAATAAGTAAAGAGCAAGGCAAAGTAAGTAAAGTGGAACACAAGAAATATAGTGGTTCCGTTAGGCTTGTCCACAACCTAACGTACTGTCACGCCTCGGATTTTCAAACCATTTTTTTAATGGAAGAAAAGAATGATTAATTATAAAATTACATTAACCAAACCACATTACAAAGGGCCGTGAATAATCAAACACATTTCTTTATAAATCTTTTACATAATACTTGCTTGAAATTGAAATACTTACAAGGCCTTTACATTTGAAATAAAACTCAACTATAAGTAAAGGGGAAAGGGGACTTATTACAATGATACATGAATGAAATACAATAAAATGTTTCTCAATGAAATGAAGGTAGAGCAAGCCAACTCCAACTCCCCGCTACACGCTACCAATCATGCAAACCTACATGAAACTGTAAAAATAAGGTTGAGTCATAAAGACCCAGCAAATATGTGTCTATCAAGTTCAAATGCAATTATGGTGATATGTGCAAGTGGTGTGAATCCCTATGATGCAATACCAGGCATGCCATCACTCGCACTATCTCCAACACCACTATCAAATCACTATCCAAACTAAGACTTACATGTCTAACCAAGTCTTCCATCTACACAAGCACACAAAGAGATAGCCCAGCCATTCAATCTTGCTCAAGACCAACCACAACACAAGTCAATACCTTCTCTTTACTGAGTACCCCTTTAACCATGCAACTAGACCGCGTACACTAGAACAAGTCGAAAGACTAAGGGTCTTAACCTTAACTATGCCATGACCACATGGCACCACGACCAGAATCCTCTAGGGAAGAACACCCAAGAGTACAACTCATATATAACAATACCGTTACCAACTATAGCACACCAAGCCAAACATCACATCGAGTCACTAGTTAATTCCACGACTTAGCTTATACCCACAATTTACCAAACCGCATCGCACATCGACTATCCTTCCATTTCCTCTATATACATATCTATATAGGTATACATTGGTGAATTGATTTATCTTGTTGATTAGTTTGTTCGAATCACAGCTTAACACAACTTTGAAAACGAGTCGCACGAGTCTCGAACTGCCTCACTAAATAAGGATTGGCCTACCCCAAACGTGGGCTATACTTTGAAAGAGTCACATGAGTCTCGACCATCCTACAAACAAGGACCGACTTACCCTAACATGGACTATGTTTCGAAAACCACTTTGAAACCATTAAGCCCGGGATCGATTTATAGTCGCCTCAATGAATTTGAGTATCGATTAGCTTACGAAGGAATCACGAATTGATTCAGGTTGTCTCAACGAATTCAAGAACTAACCCCACATGCGAATGACCACGAATTGGTCCGAGGATAACGAATTGACCCGGAGATCACGAATTGATCTATCTTCCCACATATATACAATCACATTATTTTGGTTGGTTGTTTAATAGGTAAATTTATGATATTGATGAATTCAATCTAAGGGAACGAATTTCCGAACACTAGTGACGAATTCACTTCAAGGGGACGAGTTCCCACATAAGTGTGACGAATTCATACATCAACACATATAGTATAACTCTAGCCACCCAACCAACTAAATCCAAGGCCACTACGTCATAAGGATGAATTCCCAAACCAAGTGTGACGAATTCACACATCGGTACACAACTCCTTTCACTATGGTATTTCAACAAACACCTAGAGTGCACGAGTGCACACAAGGGTCCTAGTCACCAAGGACACCTAACACGTCATCCAATTCATCACCCATAAATCCAAGGCCACACACAAGGGCCTAACCAAGACTTAACAATCTTATAAACCCATGAATTATACTCGTAAGCCCCTCGGGCATTGTATTAAACACCTAGCGGGTACAAGATCACTACTCAATTCCTTCAATTAAACTCTTAGGACAAAACCCCCCCAATTTCCATCAATGTCCAATAATTCAAATACAAGTCCTAGACATCAAATTGACACTCACATATCCTCACATCCACCAAGAACTACCAATTCCAATGCAAGGGTGATTCCAATTTCATTTAATCAAACATGATTTCTTCATGATTTCCAAAACATGGGTTTTATCGAAAGTCTTTGATTTTAATCTTGTAAATCACTTTAGTGGCCTAACACAACCACACAAACACAAGATAGAAACATATTTACCTCAAGCTTCAACAATGGAAGAAACCCAAATTGTGGAGTTATCAGCACCGACAAACCTATGCACAAATACGGAAAGGCAACGTCAAGGGAAATCAAAGTCTCCAAAGAACCACCATGAGAAAAACAACTTTCAAGAATGACTTACTCGAAAATTTAAGGGGACGACTTCGCCACCTATGTTGCCGGAAAGCCCTTGACGTGGGAAATGACGTTAACTCTTGCAAGAACTCCGTTAGATGTTCGAAAGGCTTCCAAAATTTAGAGAGAAGGAGGGGAGGCTTTAATGGAGGTAGAGAGAGAATACTTTAGAGTTTGATAAATGAAGGAGAAATGCCCCTTAGTTCGAACTCAAGGGTCTCATATATACCCCAAGGCTAATGACAACAATACCCCCACTTAAAAGCCCAAAATTGCATTTCTGGCGTTCCTCGTCTGGACGGGAGACCCGTCGTCCGGACGACAACACCAATTCTTCCGGAAGGGACCCATCCTCATCTGGACCAGCCCTCCTGTAGCCTTCACCTGAAGTTCTGATCCCTCGTCCAGAACCCCCCACTATTTTCGTCCGGATAAGCAGGTAGGAAATTGCCCAAAACTGCTCCGAAGTCACTCTGGCCCTTCTCGACGCGTCCTAGGATCCTTCCTCAACGTTCCTTATGCTAACCCGACGTCCTAAGGCTATCTCACAACCTTCCCAATGGTAGAAAATGTCAATTGATGTTTTATAAATGAATTAAATTCCAAAAAATGCATTTAGAAAATACGATTCGTGACACGTACATCCACTCCCTTAAAACTATAAAAGTTCCACTAATAAGAAAATTACCTTAACGGTAGTAATCAAACCTTACAAGTAACTTGAGCTTCTTGACCGGGTGAGCTCCAATCTTATGAATCTTTCGAACATCCATGAGATGTTGCCTCCTTGAGATGCTTCCGGGTGCTCTCCAACCTTCTTAGCTCTTTTGGGTGGCTAAGGACCTTGAGTGCTTCCGGATGACTCAAACCTTGATAGAACTTTTGGTGTCTATCGACCATTGCAAGTTCTAAGCCTAGAACTTAACTTCCAACTCAAGAATACAAAGAAATAAATGTGTGGAAAACAACCCTTCCTATTACAATTGAAGAACCAAACTCTCTCTAATAATTTTACAATGAAGAACAAGAATTCTCTCAAGAGAATATACAAGAAATACAAGTATAGATAGATAGAGAATAATTTTAGCTTTCTAGGAGATGTAAATGTGTATAACACTTGTAGGAATGATCTCTTAGTATGTTTAGGTGCCAAACACATGAATATATATCCCCAAGGAATAATATAGCTGTTTATAGCCGTTGGATGACATTGTGATAATTTTGAGCAAGTTTAAAATACAAAATTGTTGGATTTTACTAGATCGGTATCCCGACCGGTGAGTCGGCTAGTGTGCCGGTGGGGTTGAAAATGCATTGAGCAACCTATTGCCCAAAAATTACACAATCCGATAGGGGATCGATATGCCGGCTAACATACCACCCAATGTGACAGTGGTTGATTAGCCCTACATATTGTAGATTCTTGGGCTAATCTACTTCCTAATTGTTCTACTATTATGCGATATACTTGAATTTTCTCGATATAATGCGCTTTGGGTAGTTTTTGTCCACATACAAGTAATTCATGCTTAAATGACATCATTTGATGATTGAGGATCACGATTCATGCCGATGATAGCAAAGAACTTGACAGACATGTCATGAAGATGCCGGATGAAGCATGCCCCACACTAATCTGCAGAAAATTCTTGAACTATTAAGCGGGTACCGGTCTCCCATACCTCTGAGGACCGGTCCCCCAATTCCAGTAGGATGGTAAGTCATGCGGGTACCGGTCTCCCATACCTTCGGGGACCGGTCCCTTTTTTACAGTGCACTCAAGACTCTTAACATTAAGGTAGGGTACCGGTCTCCCATTCCTTCGAGGACCGGTCCCTACTTCCTATAGGATATCATAAATGTTTGGGTACCGGTCTCTTATTCCTTTGTATACTGGTCCCTACTTTCTAGATACAACAACTTAAGCATGGGTACTAGTCTCCCGTATCTCCGGGGATTGGTCCTCCAATGTAAACCCGCCAATTCTAATTTGAGTTGCGTTCATGAGCATTTTTGTTTGTTTTAGGTGTAATATTATGGACTTATGTATAGGGGGCTCTGATTTGTGGATGCCCTAATTCTCATTTTGTGTTTTCTTATTTAGATATTACCTTTATCACACTCCAGAAAATTTAGTAATTTCCATCCGTTGATTAAAATTAATCAAATCTTTTGGGATTTAATTCGATTGTCATTGGAATCAATCATTTGTCATTCCCTCAAATTCTAGTGTCGTCGAGGTTGCGAGAACATCGTGAGGTCCCATGGATTATATTCGATTTCTATCAAATGAGATTGCGGCGATCGGAGCCTCCGATGCGTTCATCGCGCGATAACGATATATTCGGTTGTCGTCGAATCGTTCGTTGGTTGAAGAATTTGTTTGGGAAGCTCAAGGGAGGTTGTGTAATGATCTTGGTGTGTCAATTCAGTGTCTAGGATGTTTGGGAAGTGTTCGTGTCCGCATCGGAGCGATTCGGGAGTTTTTCGGGCCAGCTTCAGGAGGCTCGTCTCGACGAGGATGGTGTGCTGTCCGGACAAGGGGATGAGATCATTTGGGTGAGCTGTTGTTGCTTCATCCTGATCCAAAAGAGGTCCCATCCAGACCAAGATGGGAGCTCGTCCGGACGACGGTTCTCCCGTTCGGATGAGGAATCTGCTTTGTGCGATTTAAGTTCGGGAAAAACACATTTTTTTGCACAAACTCATCTTCTCTCTCTTCCTCCCCGAAATTCTCTCAACCCTAACCCTATCCTCCACCTTCTCTCCTCCCAAACACCCAAATCTCTTGGATTCAATCCAAACCCCAAGCACCAACCTTCTTCCCCTCTTTTCCCTCTACACATCCATGGGCATGGATCATCCGATTTCGGTAAGTTTCTCCATCCCTCCAAAACCTTAGGTTTTGTCTCTCTCTCTCTCTCTCTACATTACATGGATGTTGGTTGCTCATTTGATATTTTTGTCTTTGTAAACATTGTAGAGCATTGCTAAGGCTTTACGGTGGCGGGCTCGGTTCACGCCGGCCATGGAGGTTTTCCGGCGGGGTTTTCCAGCGAGTGTCACCGGAGTTCCGACCGAGGTAGAGTTCTTTATCCCTCTTGTTTATAGTATTGGTCTTCTTATTTCCCCCTTGCGATTGTACCTAAATTCGTAGTTTTGATACTTGTACAAAATCAACATTCTCAGGTCATCGTTCGCTCTAATTGGTCGTGTATGGGTATTGTCTAGGGTCCCTACGAAATCCCTAGGAAGTTAATTGTTCGATTCCGAGTCAAATTTCGAAAGGCCCCAATTTTATGAAAAATGCGTAGTCGTCGTTTTGTAAAATCAAATTGGGGGAAAATGACTTGTTGGGACTCCCTTGGGTGTTGGTGGATGGAAATGATGTCTTGACACGTTGTTGTGGAAAATCGAACAAATGGAATGTTTTGCGAATGAATGGCATGTTTTGGAAATAAACAGAAATGTTTTGGAAATAGTGAGAGGAAAGTCACATTTTGGGATGACACGTCGACTAGGAGGTCGTTTGCCCCAGGTCGCACGGAATAATGGAATGAAATGGAAATGTGACACTATCTACTCTATACGAGGAATTAATTGAGTTGGCTATCATTAGATGGGTAGTTGGGATACCTTGGTTGGCTAATGTGAGCACACACGACATTGCGCAATGGGGGTTTGACTGGGCCCTCTCGGTGTGCTGGGGAATCACTAGGAACTATTCGTCTAGCAGTTGACGAGCCCTTAGATCAGAATTAGCCGAAACTCATCATTGTTGATTGATATTGCCCTTACTGTTCTATAAGGTGCGGAATTGAAATACAAGTAAAGCTGGAATTAAATGGGAATTGGAACACTTGGAACACGTTTGAATAACGGAAAATGAGTCTTTTACTTAGTGTGGTTACGACACTTGGACACAATTCCCCTTTGGCCTTGTCTAGGCAAACTTTTGGAAAACGTTAGATATAAGCTCTTTACTCTCGAGTCTTGGATAGACAAATGTGTTACAATTCTTTTAAAACTATTGAGATCTATTGCATAAGTCACATTACATTCCTTGTATGATCACACACCCTCACCCCAATACTATAGACTTTTGGAGATGGATTATCTCTACCAGTGGTGGTGCCTGACCATCTACTTTTATAGGACTTGTTCCTTTGGCTTGGAGCTATTGGATCCTTCGCAGGATTTTGGCTATACTAGACTGTAGTTGGATAGGTTGTTGTACTATGTAGTTCTTTACTTTTCGTTTGGCCACCTTGTACAAGATTACATTATAAAATCCTATTTTGGCCTTTCGTTTTTTAGTTGGGGCATTGTTGTACAGGGTTCTGTTATAAAATCCTATCGGCCTCCTTTCATTTGTATTTCATTTCATAGCAAGCATATATTGTAATAAATAGTGTGATGGGTAGTGCGTGTATGGTAGATAGTACTTTACTTACCTGTTTGGATACTTGTTGCCTACTTCTAACACTTCCCATTGTTCAATTAAAAAAATAGTTTCAAAATTTACGAGTGTTAGAGTTGGTATCAGAGCATTCGTTCCGATTTACGTAGGACTTTGGGGTAGACTTTTAGTCTCAATGGGTGCATTGTTTCCCTTGCTTAGCTCTTGGAGACTATATTTAGGGGTACATGGCATGTGTGTATATGCATTGAATGTGTGTGCATTGCATGGATCTCATAAAACAACAAGTTTTTATAACTCGAATTAATAAAATGGTTTGGAAAATTCGTGGTGTCTACTCTTTAGAGTTGGTCTTGTTGTTGTTCTTTTGGAATTTGGAGCAAATTTCTGTCTATATCGAGGTGACATTCGAGCCTGTTTGGGCATCAATTAGAAGATCTCATTGACATTGGACTTGTTTGTTCTGGTTGTGTCCTCTTGATGGTAGCGGTGATTCCTACTTTGGCTTAGTAAACTGTTTCGAGTTCCTTGTTCTTAGAGCGTAAATGAGTTCCTTCGTTGACTCTGGTGGTGATTTGGCATCTTGTTCCTCGATATCGATCGTTGGTGGATGTAGATGTGGCTTGTCGAGCCTAGTCCTTCATAGGAAGCGGATTCGTGTTGTCGTCATGGCTTTTGAATCTACTTCTTAGTGGCAAATGGTGGAACTCCGCGGCAGTTGGTCGATTGATTCTTATTGCTCTCCTAGTGAGGATGATGATCTTGTGTGTGGTTGAATGATCATTCCTTTAGTTCCCCCTTTTGCTCTTAGATGAGGTTGTTGTTGGCTTCTTCTTGTAAGAGCGATGTTTTTCCTCTTGATGTCGGTTTGATAGTCGTTCTTGTGGCTGGGAAATTATAGTGCTCTTGTGATTGAGCCTTGGATTCTATTTCTCTTCGTGACGTTGACATCTAGAGCTTGCCTTTTTGCACCATTGGCTTGATTGTTTCCTTGTGGTAGAGTTATGACTCCATTTCTCGTAGCGTGGTAGGCTTCTTGTTTGATAAGCCTTGTAGTCGATGGTTGTTCACCTTTGGGATTGATTGGGTTTCCCTAGTTTGTATTGTTCCTCGCGTAAGTTGTGAAATCTCAGAACGACCTTGTTGTAAGATTGAGAATTGTGGTTGCTTCGTGATGTGTTAGCACTTGGTGGTCTAGCGATTGTGGTCTCTTTGGGAAGTTAGAATATCCCGGTGTGGTAAAATCTTGTCATGGAAGAGATTGTGCGTGGTTCGCTTGGGATGTGAAGTATCCTTGGGTTAGTAGGTTCTCCTTGCGGATTAGTACCAAGTGGTTGATGGTGGTAGTGCCCTACTCTTACTTGATACGAGAGTTGGTCTTGACTGGTGGTTTGAGGTACCTTGAGAAATTGGTGTTGGACTTAGTGCTTTACGGTTACGGTTACTTCTTACTTGTGGAGTGTTGTTGGCTGTATGCCCTTTTTGGCATATCGGTTTCCTCCTTGTTCAATCCTTGCCGGATCGGTGAGTGGATGTCGTCCCTTGGTTTCTTGTTAACTCTTTGACTCTCGTGTATCAATGTGCTTGATCGATGGTCTCTACCATCATTGTTGGAAATATTGTCGCGTGCGCTCATATCGTATCCTAGTCGTCACTAGGATTCCTTGTTCTTCGGTGGTGTGCGATTTGACTTCTCGTGGTTCTCGTGCGGCACTTGGTGGCGATTGCAGAAGCTGTGCATGTTCGGGAAATGTTTTGGCTCCTTGTTTCCTACTCGTGGTGTCGTAGTTGGCTTTCTCCGTTTTCCTATCAATTGCTCATGGAGCATCTGTAGTCGTGGCACTTCTTGTAGTGGTGATGCGTTGTTCATCTTGCGTGTGGAGAATCATCTACTTCATAGAGCTTGTTTTCGGGAATCGTATCCTTGTTTCGTGTACTCTTGCCTTATAAGTTGCCTTCGTGCATTCTCTCTTTGTTCGTCATGTCTTCGTGTGAATCCGGATTGTTGTTGTATCCGTTGGCGCTGTGTCCATTTGCGCTTGGACATTTCCATTCTGTGATGTTGTCTCCCTTTGGAGCTTGTTTAAGAGTG
>NMUG010010806.1:0-10835 GCA_002855965.1 Monotropa hypopitys
AATTCCTCTCACACCCGAAGGAACTTATAGTCAAATAGAGAATCTTAAATGTCATTCTTTGCAAATTGGGTGTATGGTTGCAATGGTTAGACCACCATCCAACTAATCAGGAAAGAAGCAAAATTCAATTAGTACTAAGATATAATTAATTATAGTAGCAAGCATATATAACAAAATTAAAAAAAATTCACCTGGATCATAATTCTCATCGTTTGTCTCACATTCCTTTGCGGCCAACGCTCTTCCAAATCCACCCTATTTATTCTTGTACCTCAACAACTCCGTATTGATGACATCATTTTGGACATCCAACTCATCAGGGTAGAAACATTCAACACAATTTAAAACCCTATCCATGATAATTGGATCATGTTGAATGGTATGATCTTTAAATAAGTAAAAAGGATTCAACAAATAAACCGTCAAATGCAATGGACTATCTAGTCGATCCAGTGCTTTTGCATCAATAATATCTAGTATCAGTCAGTAATTAGTCTCATTTTGTTTGAATGCTTTATTGATATCTTCCTTTGCTTTTTTGAGTTCTCTATATAGAAAGCCTGTTGAGGGCCTTCGATCCCCATCAACAATACGAAGCACCTTCACTAGAGGAGCAAACACTTTCAATTAAAAAGTTACACTATTCCAAAATGACATTCTCATCACCGTAGAATATGACCTTTTTTTCCTTTGTGCTCTTAGCCCATTTACTCTGTCACCATGCATTGCTAATAAACATTGTCCTCAAGTCTCGTTTATTCTGCATCAAACTTTGCAAAGTTAAGAATGCAGTTGCAAATTAATAACACTCAGTCTCACTCTCTTTTTGTAGTTTTTTGCATCATTGCCAATGTCTTATAATGGGCATAAACAAATATAGTGAAGGCCTTTGTCTTATCTATAACATCTTTGAACATAGGTTGCTTACCAATTCCTTCAAGCATGAGGTTTAATGTGTGAGTTGCAGATGAGATCCAAAACACGTTAGGCCTCTTAATCTTCAACAAATCCGCAGCGACCGCATTATTTGAAGCATTGTCTGTGACAATTTGAATTATATTTTGTGACCCGATGTCAACAATAAACTTGTCAATATAGTTAAAGATATACTTTGTCGTGTGTGACTCCTCTGATTCTTTCTTAGAAGAAAGAAAAGTAGTCACAAACTTAAAATTGACACATAACTTCATAATACTTCTCCTCTTCAATCGGTCCAAGCACATGTCATGATAGAGCAACCCGTTAAAGCCCACTCTTGTTCTTGCTTCTTGAGTGAAATTTTTGTTCTATCCACGACCTCCTTTAACAATGGCTCCCTTAATTGATATTGACTTGGAAATTGGTACCCATGGCCAAATTGACCAACTGCTTCAACAAATCGTAGGAAGATATCATTGTCAATAACATGAAATGGAATACCGGGTTGATATACACATCTAGCCAAGTATCGATGCACATCATGAGTTTTTTCTTTCCAAAGTGCATCATTTATCTTTGGTTGTCGCATCCTCTTACTTGCACTCGTTGAAGAAGAATCGGGTTTGGTGATCGAAGTGTATTTATTCATGAGACCAACAAAATGAGGCCTCTTTCTTGGCTCTACAACTTCAACTTCATCATCCTCTAATTGTTCATCACCATATATATTCATTTCCTCCCAAATTTCCTTTTCCTATTTCTTTCTCTCTTTCTTTTTATTTTGTTCCCCTACAATTGCCTCCTTAAACTTGACTTGATCTTCTGTAGTTGACCTAGTGCATGAAGCAACGTTTCCCTTAATATGAGCTATGTGTTGTTTCATCCTATAAATCTCTCCACTATAAATTTTCTCACATAATCTACATTGCAAACGATTCAAGTTTGAAGAATCCACTATAACTCCATATTTCCATCCAATATCATTCGACACTCTTTTCAAAAATTCACACTATTGGCATTAGAGGTCGCCGAAGAATTACCGGATTGTGAGACATTGATGCAATGAATGATACCAACTACAAACAAATAGCACAAAAAATTATTGAAATAATATAGTTAGCAATAGAGTGCAACAACTATCGGTAGTGGTGCACCGATAGGGTGCATCAACTATTGATACTTAGAGTGCATCAACTATCGGTAATGATGACGGAACAGCAAAAAATAGAAGACATAGCTATTGGTAGTTCCAAGACAGAGAAGAAGCAAGTATAAGTAGTTCACAACAAGCATTGGTACTTAAGATGAAGAAATGGAATGATGACCAGGAAAGAATCATCTAACTATGGAAACCATTGACATCGACAGGGCTGAGAGAAATGTTTGTAGAGGTCCAAAACAGAGGCCAAACAAAGATCAAACCATCAACAAAGCAGAGAGAGCGTGAGTGCGACGGCAGAGACATAGAAAGAAAGAAACCTTAGACTATGAGAGACGATCGATGTCTGGTGACAGGCAACAATCGATGACGCGTGACGATCGCAGAAGAACAATCAGTGATGGAGAGAGACGAACGCTAGAGTCTGGAACATTGAAATCGACATACTCCCTATTACATCAACTCTTCGAAAACCTAACCAAAAATGGCGTCGTTTTCTGCGATCTTAGTTTGAAAAAAATCGATTTGTTGTACGGCAACGATTAGTCGCCTGGTCGCCGATTAGCTGCCGATTAACACCCACGCCGACTAGAATTGGAGATGGAGTGCTCCTTTCATAAGCTTCACATTGCTCTTCTGTTGGAGAGCCTCCATGTCACCGAGGAAAAGGACTGCACATAGGACAGAGGCGAGCTTGGGAGACTCAACCAAAGACATGGTTGGGGTGACATTTTCACCACAGTAGAGGAGCTTGAGGCACCACTCCTGGATAGGACCATCTTGATGTCAAACACCGCTTTTCTCGAGATCAATCAAAGCTGTTGAAATGGTTTGTGCCCTCTTCCTCTTGGACACTCGACGAGAAGCTTGAGTTTTCTCACAGCTTGGCTGAAGAACCAAAATGGAAGTCATGACAACCATGACAAAGGAAGCCCTAGAAACTGCAAAATTCACCAAGTTGAACGTGGAAGCACAACCAAGCACGGATGGCGCGCAGAGTGAGGATCCTCTAAGTGACGCTCCTTACCAGCATAGCCCGTAATTAGGCATGATTAGACTGATCCAAACCATTGAACAAGCAAAGAAGTGACTCGAACAAAAGAGGCAGCATCGATGTCACACTCACTCCATGGGAGTCAATGGGTCCAGTCGACAGTACCTGAAGGTAACTCGCAGTCCCAGTACTATAATCTGGTCATCGGCACGCTGCCTTTAGAAAACTGATTATCGATTTATGCCCTTTGCTGGCCTAAACATAGTACGCATAATGGTATCCACTGCAACTGACAGGTTGTTCTCGACCTAAGAGCAGACTATGCCTAAGACTAAGTTCGGCCATGCTGTTAACAGTACAATGTTTGTTGGTTGAAATATGTATAGGCAAACATGGAAAGCAGTCTAGAAGATGGTGGTCAATGAGAAACCAAATTCCACCTTGTACCACCCATAAAAGTGAAGACCGCAAAATTAAGAGAATATACCAAGGATTCGTTTGAGACCAAGAAGCAAGAAGTCTATCGAGTCCAGAATTGTAAGCCTTCTGAAAGGCTGTGAATTGACTTTGGGCTTCCTAGATTTCTTATAATGACCAGTGTACATATTATCCCAGGCTAAGAAGAACGGACACGTGAAAAGGGTGTCCAAGTATTTAATTATTTTTTCCTGAGTTGGACACATTTTGGACACGATCGGACACATATCAGACATGCAAAGGACATGTTTTGGGTCAAAATATGATTTTTAAAACTTTAAACAGTGTCAAAACTGTAATGTTTCAAATCTTAAAACTATAAATTGGGTCAAAATTGTAATGTTCTAAACTTTAAACCAACCACGATGTGGGATATAGCTGGCAATGTTTTTCATTCTTTTTTGAGGACGTTGGGGATCTCAAAATTACACATCTCCCTCTCGGTGAACCGAAATTGGAGGCCATAGTATTTACGGATGATGGTGAGATGGAGGATGATGGTGAGATGGAGGGCAATGGTGAGGAAGTAATGGAAGTTGGTTCAAATGATGGTTGAAAATAGAGCATGTCTTTTCTTTCAAGTGATGGATAATCCTTTTTGCGCTTTATAGTGCATATTTTGCATAGTTATTGGTAATCATTTGAATGGATAACCTTTTTGTTATATGATGTTAATTAAATGGTGAAATTTTCATTTTGAAATACTAATAATGAAAATTTCTTTGTTTAGTTTATTGCCCTTATAAGACTTGTTTTTATCTCTTCTTTGTGGTAATATTATTTGTTTTTTAGCTTTAACATGACCCAAAAAATGGTTTCATAATATAGGAATTTTATATACATATATAAGAGTAGTTTATCTATTTTCTCATTCAATGTGTCCCCTCAACGTGTCACTGTCCAATTTTTTGGAAAAATGTGCGTCTGCGTGTCTGTGCAGTGTCCGTGTCCAGTGTATGTGCTTCTTAGATCCCAGTTTTGGGAAGAATGGGCCTAATATTGTGGTGGAATTTTGAAGGTGATCAAAAAATTCAATTGAGTCACCAATAAACTCAAAGGGGGTCCACAGAGAACTCAAGCGCGGTGCAAAAAAATCGAGGGTCACTGAAAAACTGAAAGGATCATCACAAAATGCAAGTTGTTCATTCTAAAACGTATAGCATATTCAAGGAGAAGTCCAAGAAAGGCAAAGTGGAATGCAAATAGAGAAGAAGGAAAGATAGGGAATGCAAATAGAAAAGAAGGAAAAACTCACTTGGAACATAGCTTGAAGAATGACTCAAGAACTCCCACAACGCCAGCAACTCTCCTTCGTGCCGAAACTCCCTCTCCCTCCATCATTTTCCCTCTCTTCTCTCGGGTTACCTCTCTTGAGCCGAAAACCCCCCACGGACAGAACACACTCTTTCAACACCACTAAAACAGCAGTGTCAGGATAGCATAAATAGGCAAATTGGAGTAGAACTGATTTTGGAAAGAGAGAAGGCTGAAGTGGTTGCCAACAAGGATGACCAATGCAGTGTGTGGGCAGCTCAAAGCGATTCACATGTCGGGATATGGCCGGAATTAGGATTAGCAACACATGAAGAATGGACGAGCTCACGCAATGTCACAATGCAGAGAGGCGTAGCTGAGGTACACCAAGCACGTGCTAAATGCGGTGATGTGGACGGAGTTGTTTGTTGTTGATCGCTGACTAGTGCTTGCTGGTGGAGGCGTCTCTCTCTCTCTCTCTCTCTCTCTCTCTCTGTCCCTATCTTTCTCTTACCCCGACCAACAACAAACAAAGAAAAATGACAACGGGTTGGACTTCAAGTTTTGTTGGGTCAACCATGTAATAGGAGGCCTAGATGGAGGCTACCATAAAGAGCTGACCAAACGAAATTAAACAAGGCGTTGGGCACTATTCACAATCCATAAGTAATCAGGCATGCTTGGACCCTTTCAAAGGTTTGATACATAAAATAATGATGAGACTGGATGGGTCAGAAACATTTTGAGCAGTTCAAACAGATAGCACATTTTATGGGAACCCTTGGCCTTTAACATCAGCTCGAACGGACACCCTTTACTAGTAGCCTTTGAGGCGGCTAGAGTGGGACAGATCTTACGCCCCCAACCATCTGGGTTGAATAGCCTGATTTTGGCTACGAAAGGAACATAGTCTAGATGGACTAGGACCTCATTGAGGCAAAGGGCTTCAATGGGTTCGAGCAATGTTCGAAAAATCGCTAGGCGCTAGTCGGGCGGCCGAGGGGGGACTAGTGACTAGGCTAATTAATCGGGGACTAGAGATTTGTCAGATGTGTAATGATGCATATGGATAGAGCCAATACATACAGACACATTAAGATCCACTGTTAATACCAGTGTCCGAAATTAAGAACAATAATTCGAAATTAAGAACAATGTGATACTAAATACACTATACACAGTTAGCATTATTCATACAATGTACACAGTTAACTTAATACACTGTACACAGTTAACTTAATACACTGTACACATATTGTACACAGTTAATCAACAAATCCCAATCTGTTGCTCCAAAAAATAATGGCTACTAAAATATACATATACATAATAAACTGCACACACAGTTGATGACTAAAGAACCCTTAATCCTCCCGACTAAAAAATGACTAAAGAACCCCTAATCCGCCCCAACCAAAAAACCCTAATTTTCTCCCGACCAAAATCCCTAATCGCTGCAATTGCCGATTAATCGATCGAGTAATCCCGATTAATCCCTGCAATGCCGACTAATCGCGACCAACCCGATTAGTCGACCGACTTCTTCCGGCGACGGCCAGACGGTGGGCGCCCAGCCCCCAAAAGCTGGGTGGGGAGGGTCCGACTAGCGATTAATCGGGGATTAATCAGCCGACCAGGGGGATTTTTAGAACACTGGATTCGAGTGGGGCCGAGTCTACCATGGAATAAGCTGGAAAGTGTACAAGGCTAGTGAAAGAAAAGACAAGATCAGAAAATATGTTCTGATCAGGTAGGACTCCAGATATTTAGGATTGGAGTAAATCCATATGATGTAGGTACCTTGGCCGCCAAGTAGAGATAGGTTTATAAGGCAAATCACCTTTCAACCAAAGTAAGCACTCATATGTACAGAAAGCCTTAGTTCCTCTCTGGTTTTCGTTTCCCTCATAAGTCATAGACTTAAGTATCATAGGGGATCTGCGGGATGGCCTAACATTTCTTGGAGCCTTGCAGCTATTCTCGCCAACATCTACTCAGCACAAGTCGTAGAGCTTGCTTTCATAAGGTGAAACCTACTCCGCCATAAAAAATATAAAAAAACTTGCACAATCAAAAGAGCTAAAATTAAATGTTCTAATATTAAGCACCAGAATGAAACTGAATATAGTCATCATCCCCATAACACACGAAAAGATGCATGTATTTACATCTTGCTTTCATTTATCATGCTATATAAAAGAGTTTATTTACCATTGATTGGATCCCTCGTTGAAGACTCAAATGCACCAGGAGGAAGTGGGTCAAATACAACACCAAGCGGCGGACCATCCTCCCGATACTGCCTCCCCAGTTGCCTCTTAACAGCAGTAATAGCAGCATTCTCAACCTGGCCCTTCACTTTTAGATATCCTGACGGCCCAATTCTGGTTCTTATGGCCATTGAATTTGTTGCCGCAAAGTTATCTTTCGGTGGAAGGTGTCTTGAAGTTCCCATATCCAAAGGATCCTCAGTTTGATTATGAAACCTATGCTGTAAAGGCAAGCTACTTCCAGAAGATGTATCACTGGAATTTCCATTGTGAGGATTCCCATGCTCATAGCCAAGGTCAGGAGCTGAAAATTCTTGGCCAAGAAACCTTTTACTTTCGACCTCCCTAGGATCACAATCCTTGTTATCCACTTGTTTTGTGCTGCCACATGAATCCTGTCTATGTCCACTGACATGGTCTTGTACAATAACACTTGAACGATCTTGTCTTCCATTTGCAGCCGATTCACCCTCCGATTTCTTGTCCTTCAACCTTCTGTGGCAAAACCACCCAGAAACTTGTTTTTCTGTCAGTCCTATTGACTCTGCGATTTGTGATTTCACTTCTTCTGAGGGATATTTGTGTTCTGCAGAAAAGTAAAAATTCTTTCTCATAACTGCTCGGGCAAGATCACAAAATGTTTGGCACTATAACTGCAAGATGAGATACTGCAAGAAGAGCACACATACCACTGTAAAATTTCTCTAAGGCCTCAACCTGGGATGGTGTCTTGAACCGTCTTTTCTTGCTTTTCTCTGGAAGAGCTTTGTTGTCTTCAGCTTGCACTTCAGATGACTCTGAGATAATAATAACAGGTCATATGTAAGAGTTAGTTCAATACGATGACAGCAGCCTCCCCAAATATAAATATATCCCCAAATTGTTCTCATCTCACCAGCTGCACAGCTAACAAATTGCAACTGAATTATCTTCCAATAGCTAAACTATATTCAACATACCTACACATCCCTATCCGTTTTTTTTTGCGGGTTTGTCCTAGGGTGGCACCCCTTTTATAGTAATATTTGCTCTACATACCGGGAAAAAAGAAACTCTTTTTGAGTGGAAGAGCTTTACATTTTCAGAATGCACATTGTACTTCAAATGACTCAGTACATTAAGGGAAAGAGACATTTGTGGTTTTACTCATAAACATTTCTAATCTCATCAAACACTGGGCTCAAGTAACAATAAATATTACAAACATGCATATCTTTCATGTTTAATGAACTGTGGTGTCCATGACGCGTGGGTGCGGTTGCGTGCTGTGGTATTGAATTCGTGATTAGAATACGACCTTTCATGGTCATTGTGGCTGCTATTGGTCGCATGAGTCAAAGTATCAGTCAATTGTCTTTGGATACTATTTTGTTATTTTAAATTTTGTAAAGGACAGGAACCTCCCCAAGGCAGGGTTTTTAGGCTCACCCCTTGCATAGTAAACCCAGAGGCCTACAATCACCCACAAGCAACAGCTATCGGTTAATCCTGGAAGACAACATTCAACTCAAAACAATGTCCGATTTCACAATTCATCTCGGGTTCCAGCCCCTCGACCGGTGGTGGTTCTATGATATTTTGTGTTAGTATGTATTGGAATATATGTTTAGTTTTAGTTTAATCTCACATTGGTTACTTATGTATTGTACTCAAGTCTCTCTTAATATAAATAAGATAAGTATGTGTTAGGGTAAGATACTACCCTATACACTTTCTCTCTATCTTCTAAGTTCTAACATGGTATCAGAGCCATGATAGTAAAAAAAAACTTAGCCACCACCTATGTGTCGTAACCCTAGCCGCCGTCATACACCAAAAAACTAATTCTCCATACACAAAAACCCTAAATACTCCACACACACAAACCCTAATCTTTCATACCCTAGCCTCCATAAAAAATCCTAATCTTACACCACTTGCCATACACCAACCGCCACCATCCTCACCGCCGTCGTCCAAACTTCTCAGCCCTCACCGCAGTCGCCACCCTCGCCGCAGTCGTCCAACCCTCGCAGTTCTTTTCCGATGTCTCCCAGTCCTTTTCTCGATCTCTTCAGAACTTGTCCGATGTTTCCGGCCATGTCCCGGCTATATACAGGTCCACTAGACCTCACCTAGTATTTTCCGATCTCGTCAGAACTGTTCTGGCACTCGTCGGCCCTGTTCCGGTCCTGTTCGACATCAACTGCCATGTTCCGGCCTTGTCCCGATCTTCTCTCTAGCTGCTTCTCCAGATCTATCTACAGACAACCCCCGCCGGACATCCTACTGCCACCAACAACCCTTGTTGGACATCCTCCTGCCACCGGCGACCCTCACCGGACAACCGTCTGCCTCCGGCAAAACTTGTCGGACCTCTGGAGACCTTCTCTGACTTATGGTTTGACTGATTCTTATTTTACCATCATTGTCACTGACTGCCGTTGGCATATCCCCAAGTCTAATCGATTCCATCGTCGGTCCCATGCTGAACTGATTGATGTCTTCAACATGTTTTGCTTGCTGCTTGGTTTGTCACACATATCCTAAGTCGGCTCAGTGAGATCTATTGAGTTCCACCTCCGATCTAGTTAACTCGGTGACTCGTGCCGCAGTTGACTCAGCACAACGGTAGATTAGCGGGTTAGAGTATACAGTCATTGGTGACTGTGTAGGATCCTTATTGGTCGTATTACTGTTGATCTGATTTCTTCGTCGTCGTGTTATTGGTAGTTCGTGTGAGGTGTCTCGTTCTCACGAGAGAGGTCATACTCTAAGTTTTGGTGGCCGCACAGATACTGTTATTGGCGGTCGTGGCGATCGTTCTTTTGATCATGGTGGCTGCCGACAGAGGGAGGCTGCAGTCATGGTCGTGGCACTCGGTTGTGTTCATATTGTGGAGGTAACAATCATTGGGTAGACACTTGTTATGAGTTATATGGTTTTCCTTAGGCTCGCCAGGTTCCTGGTTCTATAGATACTGGACAATTTACTTCCTCTTCTACCGATAGTGTGGTTATTTCAGCTGAGGAGTACCAGCGCTTCATGTCATCTCAGGTTGCGACAGGGTCCTCCACTAATATGTTTGCTCATAAAGGTTCCTCTGTTGCTTGTATTGTAGCTTCTTTTCCTTCTCGTCCTTGGATTATTGATTCTGGTGCAACTGGTCATATGACCAGTATTTCTAATCTTTTCTCTAGATGTCAGTCTATTGATAAATCATCACACATTACCTTAGCAGATGGTTCCATCACTAAGGTTGCTGGATCGGGTTCTGAGTCTGTTTCATCATCCCTTACTTTAGAATCAATCTTACATGTTCCCCATTTGCCTTTTAATCTTTTGTCTATCAGTAAACTTATAAAATCCTTGAATTGCTCTGTCACATTTTTCCATATGGTTGTGTGTTTCAGGATTAGGTGGTTAGGTTTCTCAAACAGTCTTGTTTCCCAGTCAGCCTCTTCACTTATTACCCCCTCGTGTTTTGGGGTGCACTTGCTATGTCCATGCTCTCGACCATGATAGAAGTAAATTAGATCCTCAAAAGTGTATTTTTTTGGTCTAGTCACGCACTCAAAAAAGGTATCAATGTTACTCTCCTACCTTGTCTCGTGAATTGTGTGTGTTGATGTCACGTTCAATGAGACTTTACCATATTACTCGAATCCTGTCACTACCAATGATCTCATCACATTCGAGTCTGTGTTACTTATGTCTGTACCATCTGGCATTGTTCCCCCAAAACCTTTGCAGATATATGTCTGTCGTCCCACATCTCCTCAGT
>NMUG010010807.1:0-10835 GCA_002855965.1 Monotropa hypopitys
GCTCCCCAGTCTCATCAAAATTTCCTGTCTCCCCCTCACGATGACAAACGGTGGGAAAGTATGACCAAGGCTCTGGAATACAAGTTGTCAGCCTCTCGTTCTCTCGCACCATCTCGTCCTCTCGCACCATCACAACACGAGAGCGACTAACGCGAAAAAAATGCCAAACAGCAGCGCTGGTGAGAGGGCGACAAACGCCGTAGAACTCACTGAAAAAAACAATTGCGGCGGCTTGCGGCGGCCATGGGTTTCGTGACCATGGGTTTCGCAACCATGCTCTGATACTATGTTCACATACGGGAATAATCTCTTTTCCTTCTTTCATCAAAACTTGATACGTACAACATATACAAGAATAAGAAGGGAAATTACACTATGATCCTAAAATACAACTTCATTGAAATAATACACAACACAATCTAATCTACACATTTACACCCTCAACTTAACACACCTTTCTTTCTAGGTGAGTACGACTAGCGCTGTCCACCTGTCCAGCTGCAGCTGCAGTAACTTGTGGAATCTCTGTCAGTTTTTCTTTTGATACGTATCTTTGTAGATATTAGAGGATTTGATTACTTTTTTGTATGAGAGACCTGTATAATATTTATACAGGGTGTGTGAGATGGACCATGCTATGTTGCCCAATTGTAGATGTCAGTCGTATATTTTCAAGCACATTCTGTTCTGGCCAATTTATATTTAAGTTTATAGTTTTTATTTCAGTTATATTTATATTAGTGACTTATAGTTTGTCTTATGCTGCCACATCACTCTCTTGGATAATTTGATTTACAATTATTTGGATTGTGGCGTGGCAAGAAGGGGTAATAACATCAGTCAAAAGAGATAAATCACCTGTCATATGATCAGATGCTCTAGAATCAAGAATTCAAGGAGTGCTATGAGAGGATGAGTGAAGGCACATATTACATGAGGTAACATGAGTTGCAGTGGAAGAAGAAGATGCGTTGGCCCTTTGAATCAGAGAATCATACTCAGTCTTGGCCATAGTAATCTGAGTGGGAGCAAGAGCAGATGGCTCCCCCTCAAGTATAGCCTGATTGGCCCAAGCTGACTTGTCATGCAGTTTCCAACAAAATTTAACATTGTGGTTGGTCGCACCACAATGAGTACACTTCTTGGTTCCACGACCACCACACCCCACGTCCTCCATGACCACCACCCTGCTCAGAAGAACTACCATGATTGTGGGAGGGATTGCGATTACCAAAATGTCCAGAAGGAGAGTTTGTGGGGGCAGTTAGGATGAATATCCAGATGCTCTAAACTAGAAGAATGAGGGCAACCCTTCGAACACAAGCAAAGGCCTCATCAACGGTAGGGACTTTCCTTTCATAAAGAATCTGTGGACTAAGAGGAGCAATGTCTGAATTTAATCCAGACAGAAGTTTGCAAGTTTTGTTTTCTTCTCTGTACTTTTGTTGAACATTTAAATATGTAGAGAGAGGCTTGTAAACATTCAACTCATCCCACATATCTTTTAAGATGGAGAAGTACTCATCAATGAATCGATCTCCTTGTTGAAGGCAGAAAATATTTCGATAAATCTAAAAAACTCGAGAGATTCTGATGTGATGAATATAACTCGCTTAGAGTGTCCCAAACAACTTTGGACGTCTCTTGGTAAGCAACATTATTAAAATTATTAGGCTCAAGGGTATTTCATAGTAAAGTCATCATATGAGCATCATTTACGGATCATCGGTAATATAAGAAGTTTCAGCACTTGCTTTTAGAGAGAGAGAGACACAACACATGACCATGACATGTAGTTGGGCCCATTTAATTTAACTGTGGTAAGAGAACGACGATAAAACCATATCCTTAGTGAATGATGTACTGGTAGTTTTGTTTTTATCATTATCACCCATAATGAAAAAAAAACAGAAGTTACTGCTGACACAGAAGTGGGATTTTGAGAACTAATACCAACGAGGGTTTTCGGATGTTTGGTGAGGGTCATCGGATGCGGGAAGGCGATTGGAAGTCCGAAGGAGTCACGACTTAGCAGTGGATGATTGTTGACTGAGGCAGATCTGGAGCAGCAAGAGTCGGATCTGGAATTGCAGCGTGAAGTGGCGATAGGTGGGGGTGGCAGTGAGTCGACTGAGGCGGACGAGGGTCACTAAATTGAGGTTGCGACGACTAGACGAGACTGCGACTGGGCTGACAACGATTGGACGAAGGTTGCCGAATGCTGGATGACTGAGGCGACGTGGAGGAGGGAGGCGAGGGGTGACAGCGAGATCATGAGAGAGATAGAGAGAGCAAGAGTTGGCGGCAAGAGGAGAGGGTTCGTAAGGTGAGCACGAGAGTTGGTGTCGAGAGGAGAGGATTCATAATTTTTTTGTGTGACTGTATCTCTCTCGAGAGGAAAAAAATTAAGAGAAAAGTAACTCTATATGACAAAAATAGTTTAGAGAAAAGAAACCCGCTTTGATATCATGTTGAATGATCTTAGTCGATATGTATTCTTCTCACTAGGATGCACAATATATAGATTGTGTACAAGATAATTTAGAAAAGGAAAATTATAAGGAAGTTATGCTACCTATCTAATTAGACTAATTACAATCTTCCTAATTGCCTAATTGATTACAACACGTACAACAACAACAACAACAGCATAACATAACAACACAACCCATCCCATGTAGTCCCTAATTGATTACAACACATATATTACAATATTTCTTTCTTTTTCAACAAGGAGATTTTATTATTAACTATGATTTCTATTCTTATTTTATTTCCTAGTTGGAATAGGATTCTTATAATTCTATTTATATGGATTGTAAATTATGTATTGATTATTGAATTGAATGATATTGATATTTTCCTTCAGAGTTCTTCTCTTTGTTTCTTGCGTGCAAGAATGTTCTCTAGTGTTCGAGAGTTATTTTATTTGTATTAGTACGCTAACTAGTCTCTCGTGTAATTCGCTGCATCAATTGGTATCAGAGCGTGGATTCGCCTGACTCGATGACACACAACACAACTGAGAACACAACCACCGACGATGATTGTGGTAACACCGATATAAGGAGGATGTATAAAGATCAAAAGGAGCAACTTGTCGAACTCCGTGAAGCAATACGCTCGTTGACCCTCAACATTAACCAAGGACTGCCCCGAGATCAAGAGAATCGTGCAGAGGGATTTTTCCAACGCCACCCTTTTAACCAGGATAGGGAGCACGCTAGAGGATTTGCCCGAGGCCGCTCCATTCATCAACAACATCAACGATCACCCAGGAGACACCCTCAACAACATGATTATGACAATGAGACGTCAAAAGTTGAGATCAAAGAAGAACGAGGAGGTCGTCAACGACCCCAATATTGGTTTGATGATTATCGTTTGAAGATTGATCTTCCACCTTTCAACGACAATCTATCCATTGAAGATTTTTAGATTGGATTTCAGTGGTTTGAACGATTTTTAAGCATGATAGAGGTGCCTGAATCCAAGATGGTGAAGATGGTCGCCTATAAGTTGAAGAGTGGTGCCGCCGTTTGGTGAGATCAATTACAAAATAAGCGACGATGACAAGGGAAAGATTGTGTGTGATCTTGATGTAGAATGATATGACGTATGATGGAGATATTCTTGCCGTCAGATTATGACCAACATCTATTTCACGCCTACCAAAATTGTCGGCAAGGCAATTGATCTGTCTTTGATTATACTGTTTAGTTTAATTGACTTGCGGACTGTAATAATTTGCAAGAAATAGGGGGACAACGGGTCGCTTGCTATATTGGTGGATTGAGGCAAACAATCCGAGATCAGATTGGACTTCAAGTTATTTGGATGTCGTCGAGGCCCACAACATGGCCTTGAAGGTAGAACTTTGAGAACGTAAGCCAATCTATCATAGGAATGCCGCCGAGCCTTCCAGTTCTACCCTTGAAAAGGGTAAAGTGGTATAATCATCTCTTCAGGCGTCATAGCCGATGTGTAACGCCGAAGTAGGGCCTAAGTCTAATCAAATGGGTAGTTCAACCCAAGCCGCAACCAAGAACCCTAATCCATATGCCAAGCCCATGGCTGGCAAGTGATTCCGATGTGGCAAATCGGGCCACCATTTTAACGAGTGCCCTGATTGGAGACTAAACCTTGTGGAAGAAGAGGTTAAGGGAGAGGATGAGGTTGAGTGGAATGAGGAGAAAGATGCGGATGTGGAGTATGCAGAGGAGGATGGACAAAAGGTCAATTGTGTGGTTCAATGAGTCTTATTCATGCCCAAAACAAAGGACCAAAGTCCAAGGCACGTCTTCCGATCTAGTTGTTATGTCAACAAAAAGGTATGTGATTTAATTGTGGACTATGGGAGTAGCGAAAATTTTGTGGAAAGGAGATTGGTAGATCACTTGAAGCTACCAACTGAACCCATCCCTCCCCTTAGAATATTGGGTGGATTTAGAAGGGCCATATGATAAAGGTAACAGAGATTTGCAAATTACCTTTTTCTATTGGGAAGTTTTATTCGACAATAGTAACATGTGATGTGGTAGAGATGGATGCTAGCCAAGTGTTACTAGGACGACCATGACAATTCGTCATGGATGTTCTTTACAAGGGACATGACAATTCTTATTCATTCAGATGGGATTCTCGCAAGATTGTTATGCTCCCATCTAATCATAAATTGCCTATTAAGCCCTCAAAATTGGAAGCTTCATCTTTCTTAGCTATTACCATTTCTGAAAACGAGTTCACGACTGACTGCAAAGAGTCGGAACAAGTATACGCTATGGTGGTTAAGGAGGTGGCTACATCATAAACCCTGAAAGAAGAAGTTCCAATTTCCATGGAGATGCAACCCTTATTGGAAGTGTTCAAAGAGTTAATATCTGACGACGTTCCCCATGAGCTCCCACCATTAAGAGATAAACAACATCATATTGATTTGGTGCCAGGAGTAATTTTGCCTATCTTGCCTCACTATCGGATGAGTCCTAAGGAGACGAAGATCCTAAGGCAGAAGGTTGAGGAGTTGCTACAGAAAGGCCATATTCGGGAGAGTTTAAGTCCTTGCGGCATTCCAGCTCTATTGACTCCTAAGAAGGATGTGAGTTGGCTCATGTGTGTGTACAGCCGCGTCATCAAAAAAAGTACCATCAAGTACCGATTTTCCATTCCACGCTTGGATGATATGGTAGATATGTTGGATGGATCACAGTGGTTCTCCAAGATTGACTTGCAAAACAATTATCATCAGATTCACATTTGTCCGAGGGATGAGTGGAAAGCGACTTTCAAAACCAAGGGATGGCCTTTATGAATGGCTTGTTATGCCATTCAACCTTTCTAATGCTCCTATCACTTTTATGCGGGTGAGAATCAGGTACTACATCCTTTTTTCCAGAAAATTTGTTGTTTATTTCAATGATATCCTAATTTACAGCAAGACCAAGAGGAGCACATGGTGCATGTGCGCCAAGTTTTGGTGGTCCTACAAGAAAACAGGGTTTATATTTAACTTAAGAAGTGCAACTTCTTGACACGTAGCCTCTTGTTTCTTGGCTATGTGGCGAGCTCCGATGGTATACATGTTGAAAAGATTCGAGCCATCCGTGATTGGCCCCCTCCTAAAACCGTCACAGAGGGTTTTAGAAGGTTTTGAAGTTGAGTGCGACACAAGTGGTATTGGTATTGGGATTGTTCTATCCCAAGAGAAGAGACCCGTGGCATTCTTTAGTGAGAAGCTGAGCAAGGTGCGACAGAAGTGGAGTACTTATGATCTAGAGTTTTATGCCATTGTTCATGCTCTCAAACATTGGGAGCATTATCTTATTCAGAGAGAGTTTGTACTCTATACCGATCATCAAGCCTTGAAGTTTATCAATAGTCAGAAGAAGCTAGATAACATGCACATTCAATGGACTACTTTCCTCTCAAAGTTTCCTCTTATTATTCAACACAAATCCGGAACATCCAATCGCGTGGCAGATGCGTTAACTCGTCGTGCCAATTTGTTGATAACGTTGACGCATGAGATCACGGGCTTTGATTTCTTGAAGGAGTTATATTTGGAGGATGAGGATTTCAAAGCGCTTTGGGAAGTTTGCGCACAAAACCGATCTGTTAGTGATTTTCATATTTCTGATGGGTTCCTTTTTCGAGGTAATCGTCTTTGCATTCCTAAAACTTCATTGAGGGAAAAATTAATTCTAGACCTACACGGTGGAGGATTGAGTGGACATTTAGACTGAGACAAAAACGTTTTAAGCTTGGATGAGTGATATTATTGGCCGCAATTAAAGAGGAATGCCGGAAACTTTGTTCGACGATGCTTTACTTGTCTCCAAAGGGCAAGCACAAATATACGTCTTTATACTCCTTTGTCGATTCCTAATAATATTTGGGAAGATTTATCTATGGATTTCGTATTGGGATTGTCACGTACCCAACGAGGAGTCGATTCTGTCTTTGTTGTGGTAGGTCAATTTTCTATGATGATTCACTTTGTTTCTTGTCGGAAGACCTCAGATGCTTCACATGTCGCACATTTATTCTTTCGTGAAGTTGTTCCCTTACATGGAGTTCCAAAGACTATTACTTCTGATCGAGATGTGAAGTTTCTTGGCCATTTTTGGGTAACGCTATGGAAGATGTTTGGTAATTCTCTTCAACGGAGTTCTACAGCTCATCCACAAATTGATGGGCAACTTGAAGTTTGGGCAACTTAATTCGGAGTATTTGTAGAGACAAACGAAAGCAATGGGACTATACGTTGCCACAAGTCGGGTTCGCTGTTAATAGCGTCATTCACAATGCCCCAGGAAAGTCACCTTTTTCCTTAGTATATGTGACACCACCCAAGCATGTCCTAGATTTGGCTTCCTTCCCAAGAGGCCCTGAAGTTAGTATTGTTGCCGAGTCAATGGCCAAACAAGCGGTGGAAGTACAAGAGCAAGTAAAACAAAGATTGCCCAAAACCAATGCAAAAATTAAAAACACAAGTGGCAAGCGCCGACATGCGAGTATATTTGGGAATGGTGAGTTGGTCATGGTATTCTTGAGGAATGAAAGATTTCCCGTTGGTACGTATCACAAGCCTCAACCGAGGAAATATGGGCCTTATAAAATTTTGAAGAAAGTCGGGGATAATGCTTATGTTATTGATCTTCCCGATTTTATGAAGATTTCAAAGGTTTTCAATGTGACCTATGTGTTTGAATATCACGAGGAGATGCTCTATCCAAAGTTGAACTCGGGGTCGAATTCTTTCAAAGAAGGAGGGACTAATGTAGAACAAGTTGCAGCAAGGTTTCTCAACCATTTGAACCAAACAAAACCCGCAAAATCGGCAAGACCCAAGAAACCTCCAGAAGCATAGGTTATCGATAATCATGCCTCTGGTTATCGGTAACGAGGAGTAACCAGAGGTAGACCATATATGGATTACCGATAACCTCATCAAGGCCAAAATTCATTGCCTCGTATTATCGATAACCAGAGGCAAAGCAATATATGAGTTATCGATAACCAGTCCGTTGTCGGCCAACAGAAGCCTTGGTTATCGATAATCGCACCCATGCCACGAGTGAGTTATCGATAACCACATCTGTGGAATATTATGAAATTTTAGGAAACGTTATTTATTTTGATTTTGCCTGATTTTATTTGGTTTCTTAATGTTATTAGGATTTCTTTATTATTTTTATTAAAGTAGGATTGTTGTTTATTTTAATTTCTTTTCTAAGTTGATGTATGAGATTTTATTATTACTAGGATTTCTATTCTTATTTTATTTTCAATGTTCTAAAAGGCACTAGGCGGGCGGGCGAGGGGGCCTATCACCTAGGGGCCTAGGTGGGGACTAGGCGGTTATTTATTTATTAAGAGAATTAATATTTACTTAATACAACAATGAATAATATACGAAACTTTTCTATAACATCAAATATGTAATGTTTGTGACTTAAGGCTCTGTTTAGTTTCATTTGGTTATCAAATGTACGATATTTTTTGTTAGTCGCAGCGGACTACTACTGCCTAGTACCTAGGCGGACTACTACCGCCTATCGCCTAGGCGGTCCCAGGCGGGGCCTTTTAGAACAATGTTTATTTCCTAGTTGGAATAGGATTCTTATAATTCTATTTATATGAATTATGATCTATGGATTGATTATTGAATGATATTGAAATTTTCTTTGAGAGTTCTCTTTGTTTCTTGTACGCAAGAATGTTCTCGAGTGTTCGAGAGTTATTTCATTTGGATTAATACGCTAACTAATATCTCGTGTAGTCCGCTGCGTCTCTCAGCCTATTGAGATTTTCCAGTATTGGACTTATCTCTTCCATGTGGAAAGACTAATTGCCATGCCAGATGTACTTTGTTGATTGTTGGGTCATATCGTGGCCATTATTCTTGTTGACACTGTAGTGCTGTGACCATATAGGTTGTCGTTAGCCATTTTTAGCAGTTTTTAGTTGAAAATTAATGTGTTGGTTCTACCCATCTTCATAATTCATTAGATGTATCTCCTTCCATAGGGAAAGATTAATCCTTGCTATTAGGTGCTCCCAGCCACCCACTCAACATTCCGTCTCATTTTTCGGCACCAAGTTCTTTCTCCCCGTAACTAAACCCTAGATGCCATGACTTCTTAATAATTTATGCTTTTTCCATCATTATCAGTGGAAATTTCAGAGGAAATTGTCATCCTTTCAAATATTTGTATGTGGTTTACGGCTTTAAAAATTGCAAATGGCTCCACTTTTTGACCTTTTGGTTTGTGTTGAGTATAAAATGAGAAACAAAGGATCTGTTTTTTGTGGGGGGAGGGAATCTTGTATTTTTATTATAGATATATTTTCTCTGGCTTTCAGGTATAATCCACTGGTGTGCGGTAGATTTTGTACCTCTGGCGAGTTACTCTAATATGTCAGCTTGCCTTGTGGGAATTGAAACTTAAAGTTTGCTTCTCTTTGCAAAACTCAAACATGCAGGTATTTCCATGGAAACCAACCTGAAGCAGACAAACAAGGTTTCCTTCCAGAAGGTTCAGGAGGTGCCCGGGCCCTTGGAATGGACCATAATGTAGACCCCTCTGTGATTCCAAGTTATGGTGCTCATTTGCAAAGTCACTCCTGTCAGCCACACATGCTGCAGGATTTTGACTTGATTGGAAATTCTGCAATGGCAAGACAGCGGGAGCAACATTGCTTCTTTGGCAGTGACGCTGGTTCACTCGGGGCTTTGAAACAGGAGAGTCATACTATGAGGCCTTTCTGGGATGAAGTCGGGCCTAAGGATAGAGCTTTGTGGGCTGATCTTGATGATCACGAATATGAAAAGAATACCTTCGCCACCACTCAGCTATCAATCTCTGCTAGGAGTTCTTATTCCCCCAATGGTGAGTCAACTCTCAAACTAAGAATTCACTTAAACTATGGAATTCAACTGTCTAGAAATGTCTAACCAAACTTTGATAGACTGCCAAACTTCAGCATAAACCTGGTAGTAGGGTGTTTACAAAAAGGGCAGCACTTGTCAAACTCAGCATACTGGAACTTGTCTTCCGTAGGCAATTTTTCCTCAATACCTAACGACGAGATAAATGGGTGCTTGGGGATAGAACCTCTGGACCAGACCACATTGGACCAAGGAACATGGGACTCTTAGGCCTTAAGGCCTGAAATGCCTTGTTGATAGAGAAATCATGAGGCACAACCCACTGCTCTAACATCAGCTTAGCTTGATAAACTGAACCACCTTGACTAACCAATGAGTCTTTTATGCACACCAGTTTATTGAACAATACAAAATCATCTTTCTTGGAGGTTGCTTCCCATAAATCCTTCCCTCCTAGTTAAAAATGATCCACCCATTTAACCCACAAGGACCCTCTTTTTCGAATAGATATTCCACATATTCTTGGTTAATATGGCTAGATGTCAGCCTTTGAGGTCTAGCACAAGAAGCAGATCTTTTTCTAAGCCACTAAAGGTTTTCTTAAACCATCACCCTTACCAGATCATTGGAAGCTTCTGCAAAGGCTGATGATAGTTTACATAACCTTACAAGTATTGGGAAAATGGAGGGCCAGAAATAATCAATCACTTGCAGCTTTCAGTAGCACAGCTAGGAAAATTAAAGTCTGTCTACACTGTCTTATTTTCACTCTTTTTTAATGTAAATTTCTAGGTATGCCGAGATATGCCCAGTGGTTCTTGTATGTTCTTTTTTATCTATATATTTACATTTACTGATAAAAAAAAAAACTTGTTTGTGGAGTGCCTAGAGTGGACCCAACATTAAAAACTTTTAGGACATTTGTAATACTCTCTCCTTCTCAAATTGTTGGATCCTTTTGAAAAATGCCACTTATTAAAGGGTGTAAAAAGTTTGTATTATTTTTTTTTATTTTATCTCCAAGACCAATCGATATTAACGAGATCGATTTTGTAAGGTTATTTTCTTATATGAAACTTAAAACATATGTAATATGGATATTGTTTGATAGATATTAATTAGTTCTATTATACAAAGTTTTCAAAATCATAAAATTTATTATAAAATAAAAGATAATCTCCCCGTCCCAAATTGTTGGGTCCTTTTAGAAGATCCGACTTATTAAGGAGTGAAAATTTTGTATTGCTTTTTCTGTTTTGTCCCTAAGTCCATTTGATATTAACGAGGTCAATTTTATGGGGCTATTTTTTATATATAAAATTCAAAGCATATGTAATATGCATCTTGTTTGATAGATGTCAATTAGTTATATTATACAAAATTTTCAAAATCATAAAAATCATTAAAAGATAAAAGATATTTGACAAACTAATTGAGATAGGAA
>NMUG010010808.1:0-10835 GCA_002855965.1 Monotropa hypopitys
GCGAGAGCTTGCGGCCGCCATGGTCGAAGCTAGTCGGGGGTTTGCCGCTCCTAGGGGTAATGCGGGTGACCGCACTCTTGATGCTTTGCGGGAATTTAGGAGGATGGCTCCTCCCAAGTTCAGTGGCGAGGGTGAGCCGTTCGAGGCAGACCATTGGTTGGTAGAGATCCGAAGGGTGTTTGACACCTTGGGCATCACGGAAGACAAATTACGTATCACTTTTGCATCCTATCAGCTATCGGGAGAGGCTGTCCTTTGGTGGAGTTCGGTGGTGGAGATGAGACGTGCCGGTCTCTTAGCCGGTGGAGATGCAGACCCACAGGCTATCCTGGATCCCATCAGTACTATGACGTGGGCAGACTTTTTGGCTATTTTCGAGAATCAGTACTTCCCAGAGAGCTACAGGGATCATCTGAGAGAGCAGTTTGAGTACTTAGAGCAGGGGACGATGTCTGTGTCCCAGTATACTTTGAGATTCCAGGCTTTATCACGATTCGCGACGGACTTGGTCAGTTCAGAGGAACGGAAGTGTAAGAGATTCGAGTCAGTGCTGGCCAATTTACCATTGCTTCAATCTTTTCGGATCTACACGGATGCCATCACTGGATATCACATGACCCAAGAAAACCACACTTTTCAACCAGAATTCGCATTTGCTGAATTTTCCAAACAACTTCTCTCTTAAGGTTTGCAATACTGTCCTCAAGTGATGTCCATGTTACTCTTTATTACGAGAGTATACAAGGATATCATCAATAAATACCACCACAAAAGAGTCCAAAAAAAGGTCTAAAAACCCGGTTTATCAAATCCATAAAAACTGCTGGAGCATTGGTAAGCCCAAAAGACATAACCAAGAACTCCAAGTGACCATACCTCGTACGAAAAGCTATCTTTGGCACGTCATTATCTTTGATCTTCAACTGGTGATATCCTGACCGCAAATCAATCTTTGAAAATATGGTTGCCCCTTGCAACTGATCGAACAAGTCATTGATTCTAGGCAAAGGGTACTTGTTTTTAACAGTCATCCTATTCAATTGCCGATAATCAATGCACATCCTCATGGAGCCATCTTTCTTCTTCACAAACAGTACAGGTGCACCCCAAGGTGAAGAACTAGACTGAATAAAGCCCTTCTCCAAATATTCTCTCAGCTGCACTTTTAACTCATACAATTCTGCTGGTGCCATCCTATAAGGCGCAATCGAAATAGGACTCGCCCCAGGCAATAACTCAATGGAAAACTCAATTTCTCTATCAGGAACAACTCCCGACAATTTATCCGGAAAAATATCTTTAAAATCTCTCACTACAGGAATATCAGCAATACACAACTCTTCTTTCTGATTATCAATGATATAGGCCAGATAGCCTTGACACCCTTTACTCAATAAAGTTCTAGCACGGACACAAGAGATAAGGTAAGGTTTGCCCACAATCTTCTCACCACAAATTTTCACTTCTTTCTCACCCGGGATTCGAAATAGAACTTCCTTATTCAGACAATCAATCAAAGCATGATGTGCCGATAAGAAATTCATCCCTAATATAACATCAAAGTCAATCATCGACAAAGGTACCAAATCTACCAATAGCTGCTTACCCTCTACTTTGAACTCACAATCTGGGTAATATAAGTTTATGGTAATAGTTTCCCCCACAGGCGTAGAGATAGCCAACGTATAAGGTACTATCACATAAGGTCTATCAAGCATACTACCAAAAGACTCTGATATGAATGAATGGGTAGAGCCAAAATCAAGAAGAACCCGAGCATAAAACCCAGATACCAGAAAAGTACCTGTAACCACATCTAGAGATGCCTCAGCCACCTGACGCGTTACAGCAAAAACTTTCCCTGGCACCATATTAGCACCTGAGCCACGAACCTGACCCACCGGTGCACTAACCACAAAAGAAGGTGCAAAACCACGAGGCTTTGGACATCGCGGCGCCTTGTGTCCTATCTCCTCACAAGAAAAACACTTCACCTGCTGCATCTCTGCATCCTTCTCTGGACAATCTCGAATCAAATTCCCCACTCCTACACATTTGAAACAACATTGATCACCACTCTGCACACTAGCCTCCGAAAACTGACTGCCACCTCGATTGCTCTTTCCCTTCTGCCAGTTACTTTGAGACTTGGAACCTCCATGCCCCTTGGAAATATTCTTTACTTCACTTCCTTTAGGATAGCCACCCTCACTGGACGTCTTACCCGACCAACCGCCGCTTGTCTTCCCATTTTTAGCACACTGTTCATATATCATCTGAACATCCTTGCCAATCATTCTGGCCATCTCTACTAAGTCATCATAGTCTCTCTCCCTGAAAGATGACAATCGCGTAGCAATATGGGAAGTCAAACCTCCCCGAAATCTCATACACCGCTTTGCATCGGTGTCTACCAACTCCACAGCATAGCGAGACAAGGCATCAAACTTTGCCTCATACTCAGATACAATCATGTTTCCCTGCTTCAAGTAAAGAAATGCATTTTCCTGTTCCGTCTGGTAACTCTCTGGATAGTATTGGTCATTGAACCCTTTCACAAATAATTCCCAGGTGATAACCCTAGGAACCCCTCCAAACTCAACCATCATAAGCTGACGGCTATAAGCCTCCCACCAAGCAAGGGGCTCTCCCTTTAGATTGAAAGTCAATAAGTTGACTTTCTGTTCATCCGTTCCTCCCATAGCTCTCAAGACTCTTTCCACCCCTCTCAGCCAAGTCTCTACCACAGATGGAGACACAGTCCCCTCAAACTCTGATGGGTGGAGTCTACGAAACTGCTCCAGCAAACCGGTCCCTGCTGCTCCATCTCTCTGTACAGTCTGCCACTGCATAAACGCAGCCTGGTTCTCTAGAAACTGAGCCATAGTTGCCTCCACTTTATTCTCAGGAGCCACTGAAGGTGGATTCTCTGGTGCAGGAGGTTGATTCACCTCTCCCTCTATAGGTCTGGTAGAAGCCGCATTCTCAACATTATTCATCTTGATTCTTGTTCACAAACAGATTCTTTAGAAACCAACACTGCACGCATCACACATAGTACACATAGCATAAACAATAATGTACAAATAATCAAACAACACCTAAGTGTTCATAGCCCTAGGGTTCACTTACCAAGCCATGCCTTTCAACAGTCCCTAAAATCTCACATCCACGTCTCTATCCAGTGCTAATTTACTATTCCTAAAAGTAACATAGACTCAGTATTCCGATGTATCACGCTTTTTCAACCAACTTTCCAAGACCTCTCATTTGAAAATACGTTGATCAGGCACTTTTCAAATTAGAATTCAAGGTAGTCAATTGCATGTCAATGTAACACACACAGTAATCTCAGAATATACACACCAACCTCCCCTCCTAACTCCCACCTAAGAGCCTCAAGCAAACTTGACTCCAGAATCTAACAACCTACTACTCTGATACCAAGATGTCACGACCCGTTCCAGAACATAATAAAAATTCATAAACCGGCAACGGATACGTGACTACAAGACATCAAGAACCAATCCTAAGTGATATAAATAAAACATCTCACATAAAAAATAAAGTGATGATACAACGAAAGTACTGAAAATAAAATCTCAAAGTCAAACTCCAAGTAGTCTAAAACCGTAGAGATAAAACTCCCAACTCTCCAAATACCAAGTGTGCAAACTAGTCCCAACTACTAATAACTGCATGAATAAAACAAAAGTAAAAGGAACCCCTAACAAGGAGTAACACCAACAACTCTCTCTCTCTCTCTCTCTAGGCAAAAGCTCTCCTGGCATAGCAAGTAGTGAACCCAGCTAACCGTCAATACCTGGATATAAATTGCAAAAAAAACAAGCAAAAGATATCCAGAAGTGTCAGATACAACAATCAATATATGTACTCTGAATTGAAAACAAATACCTTAAGCAAATACACAAAGGGTTTTGCCTCTCCCCGAATATCATGTAAACATGCAATAAGCCAACAAGTAGCAAAAGGGTTGTGCCTCTCCCCGCATAAAACGTAAATATGCAATAAGTCATGTATACATTCAATCGTACCCATAGTACATTTATTTTGTAATTAGTTGACATGTCATTTCTCTTCTCATAAACTTTATTAATCAAAAGCGAGGGCGCCACACTTGCTAAGGGCGAACTAATCAAGCCCAAACCCTATTCTCTGCCTAACATCTTTCCAAAAGCATGCCTAGGGTTATCTCTTCTCATTACCTTTATTCTCGGCTTCTTAGCTCATTGGAGCATGCCCATGGTTATCTCTTCTCATTACTCTTCTTCTTTACACATTGCAATTACATTTCCATTGTCATTCCTTTCCAAGTGACAACAATCAAAAGATAGTCTATTCTCAATTGTGTGATAAAGTAATCACTAACATGCCCAATGCAACAGTCAATGTCATATCTACTTTCACGTTCATGCTTGCATGTAATAAAGCTCAATATGTATTTTCATATATTTCTAACACATAAGAGTCATGTAATCAAATAGCAACAAGCAAGCAATCACCCACTGAAAATCAAAGTACATGTATTAGAAGGGCATCTACACACTCACCAAGAAGGTGATCTCACACTAGCACTCCTACTGACCCGCCTTAGATGATTCTGGCTTGTCTCCTAATACTTAGAGTATGATAATGATTTTTGGTAACCACCCTTAACCCTAATCAGATTTTTAAGGTCTAAAGACTTATTTACCCTCACCATTTCCTCTCTTTTACCCTTACATGCCCTCAAGTACATACTTTTTAATTAAAGTATATATATATGTATTTTACACTAATTAAACTTTTAATTAATGATTAACATATTTAAAAAAAAACACCATAACCATTCCCTTCCCTCTTTGACCTTTTTATTTTTAATTAAATAATTATAATTGATTAATTTTGATACGGGCGTGACACTAATTTTGTCACGACCCAACCCTAAATGGGTCATGATCAGCCAACGAGCAAGCTCACAAATGCCTAACAATAATGAGTTAAGGGATTCCATCACAATAATAATGAATGCAGAAGCGTTTTGAACAAAAACCTAGAGTGTATATATAAATTTCATTACCTATATTTCTTGTTGTTACAACTGATGAGGCTCATAATGGTTTTTACAATCAAATGAGAAAACTACATCAAAAGTGTTAAGACTCCAAGCTAATCCTCCACAGTACCTGAAAAAGGTTTTATAAAACATATAAGCATAAAGCTAAAGTGAATCAAGACATGCCAGGGTTACTAGTTTTTATGGATAAATAATATTAAATATCGAAATCCCTTTTTTCCTTCCATTTTTCAACATAATAGATGAGTGGTTCATTAGCTTCAATTTGTAATCGCATGTGATAGATGAGTCAAGCATATGGCCTTCACTCCAAGTCCTTCAGCGCATAGCTTACTTTTTGTTATGTATGTTTCCATTTTTCCATTTGGATTTCCCAACATGATTTATCATGCTGCTCTTCACAGTACCAGTGTTTTAGGGAGCGACCCCAAATAGAGAGATGGTGTGATATCACCCAATAATCATCCTGGCTATGATCCCGCCCTTTTCACTCCACCCCATCAGTTTCAGACCCAGCCCCCGGCGTCAAGCTAACTGTGTCACCGTTCATGACGTTCAATCATAAAATATCTTTCCGGTTTGTCAATCCATGGTAATACAAGTGTGCATGCCATTTTATTTTGGTTTAAGAGATAAACATAATATGGTGGAATGCTCAATAGCATAAATTATACATTTCCCAAATGTTAGCGTGCTTTAAAATGGTAGGAGTAACAAGGGCACATAGAGATTCACCTAATTTGATTGACTTTCCTGACTTGGCTTCTTTCCACAAGTTTATCCTGCCATTTTATAAAAGGTGTCACTAATCTATTCCTGGCGAACCGAGCTGCCGAGATCCCTGGCCGAAGGCCTACTATCCAGAGGATTGTGGCCGATTACTTACTTAACCGAAGGTCAGGTTAGGAACAAGACTTATGGCCTTTAATCGGACTGGAGGGCATTCTGGTCATCCAGAATGATCTCAAGGATCACTTGGCCGAGCAGGCCGAAGGGTGTACTGGCCGAACGCAGACTAACCTGTTTGACTACAAGCTGAAGGGCTTCTGGGCCGGAGGGCTTATGTGCCGAGCTGCTAAAGTAGTAAAGGTGCTACTGGAGTGTTTGCAAAGCTTTGCCGAATAGCCTAGTAGAGGCTGTCAGCTTCAGTGAGTTGAGCTGCCGAAGGAGTAAGGATGCTTCTGGTAGTATGGGAAACAAGTATTTTGGACTGTGAATGGGTCGAAATAGGTCAAAATGATTGTATAAGTGTTCCTGGATGATTTCCCGCTCAGTCCGAAGCTCAGCCGAGCATAAGTGGCCGGAGTGTTCAAAGAACGGACTGCCATATCTGCTGAGCAGAAGCTACTTGACCGGAGGAGTAACAAGGGACAATTATTCTGAGTGAATAGTGTCTGGGATGGTGTTGCCGAGTAGAGAGAATCTCTACCGAGCTATTCTGGTTATTTTCAAGTTTGTGCCGGACACCAGAGGCTTTCCAGATGCTAAATGAGTGTATTTTCAGTGTGGCTGAGTATTTGGCTGGACAGAAACAAGTGTAGCTGAACATTAATAATTAACTAAAAGGGACAAGTAGTGTTGAGCACAAGTGCTTCGGTCCTGAGAGGTCAATATCAAGCTAGGGTGTCATTCTGATTGGTTGGTCTTTCAAGACTGATTGTGGTCGAGCTGAGTGAAGCTCTGCCGGACTATGGAGGTCTGCCGAGCACTAGGATGTGCGGCAAAAGACCTTCGGTAGTCCTGCCGAGCTGATCTCTGTACGGCAAGTGTCGGAGGGCCAATAAGTAGATTAAAAAGGAAGTTACCTCTTTGGCTAAGTGCCAGAGTACTAAAGGTTCAACCGATGGTTCTGGAGATTTTTGAAGGGTTGCCGAGCAAGGGATGGACTTGTTTGTTCCAGATGGTGGACTGCTGAGTACTTGGAAGGTTGCCGAAGGGTTTGCCGAGCTAAACTGGGAGAATGGACTGCTCGAGAAGATTTGCTGAGATCCCTTAATTTGAACGGAGGTTTATCGGAGAGGATTTTGAGAGAGAAATGAATGTTTTCTGGAGGGTTTGGTGATCGAAATGAACTCACAATGCCTCCTTTATATAAGCTCAGAGGGATAGGTGAGCCTCATTAATGCGGTATTAAATACCTGCCTAGTCTGCCGAGCTGCCGAATGGCCCAGCCAATGGCAGCCCTTCTACCACGTGACCAGTCGCCCGCCCATCCGTCTGACTTCCACCGCCTAACACTGCAGACCTGCTGCTACTGCAGATTTACCTACCCATCTGCCTACAGGTCGGCTGACATGGCCGACCAACTATGTTAGGATCTCTCTATTTTCCGAACTTTGCAAATTTGCCCCATTCCTCTTATTTTCATCAATTTGATCCCTGTTTTAACTATTCTTATATCTTTTAGACCTCAAAATTCATCTTAATGCTCAATTAGCCTCCAATTAAATCCCGAAAAATCTCTAAAAATTCTAAAAATTATATTTTAATTAAATAAACATATTTTGGGCAATTTCGCGGGTCGGGGCCTTATATCCTCCCCACCTTTAAGAAGTTTGGTCCCTTAAGGTGCATGTCACTCTCTTTCTCCCAAGTGGCTTTGTTTCCTGACTGGTTCTCCCATCAGACCTTTACTAATGGAATGACTTTGTTTCTGAGCTGCTTCTCTTGTCCATCCATGATCCACAATGGCCGCTCCTCGTATGCCAGGTTCTTTTCGATCTCAATGATTGTTTGGACTAGAATATGTGCGTGGTTTGATATGTATTTCCAAAGCATCGATATATGGAACACGTCGTGAACGTTGGCTAATTTAGGTGTTAGTGCTAATCGGTATGTGACTAGTCCAACCCTTTTAAGAATCTCAAAGGGTCCGATGTAGCGTGGGTTAAGCTTTCCTCTTTTCCCGAATCTGATGACGCCATTCATGGGTGACACTTTTAAGAATACTTTATCCCCTTCTTAGAATTCCATCTCTCTTTGATGAGTTTGATGTAGCTCTTTTGGCGATCTTGGGCTATCTTAAGCTTGTCTTGGATGAGCTTGATCTTCTCCGTTATTTCTTATACGATTTCTGGTCCCATTGGTGCTGTCACACCCGTCTTAAATTAAAATAAATTAAATAGAATAATCCAATTTTTATAAATGAGATGGGGAAGAGAAATAATACTTCTAATTGCTTAAGAGCATTTTTTAGTTAATTAAAATAAGGTTTTAAGTATATTTAGGCATATATATAATAGGACTTTTAAATAAAAGTTAGTGAGGGCAAGGAAGGGTGAATAGAGTAGGAGAGTGAGGGAAAATGGGTCTTTGGTAGTTAAAATCTGATTAAGGGATTAGGAGAGACTAATCTCTCATTAGTTAACCTAATTGTGATGGCTAGAGAAGAGGGAGAGAAGAGGGCTAAGGGAGATTTGAAGATTGAAGTCTTTTGAAGCCAAATCAGAGGTAAATCTCTTCTTCAATCTTATTCCTAACATCAATACGAATCTATTGATGTAGTTTGTGTCCTTTCATCATCTCTAATTTGGCCTAGATCGAAGTTTGAACAGAAAACCCGTTTTTGAGAAAATTCCCTATTTTAGGGTAAAAATCCCATGATGTTTGAGGATGTTTTATGATTAAAAGAGGCCCTTGATCATGTATATTGAGTTGGAGATGTTGGGAGTACTTTGAGGTTGATAAATTTGAGGTTTTGAGACTTAGGAATCGATTTTGGTGATAATGAGGCGAGTTAGTTCGTCAAAAATATGTTCTACAGTTTTCGAATAGCGGCCTTAGATATAGGTATCTTAATCCTTAAGATATCGGTATCTTGAGTCAGGGCAGAAGATATCGGTTTATAAGAATATTAAGATATCGGTTTGTAAGAAATTTAAGATATCGGTTTCTTAAATCTTAAGATATCGGTATCTAGAGTTTAAAAGGAAGATATCGGTTTATAAGAGTATTAAGATATCGGTTTATAAGAAACTCAAGGTATCGGTTTCTAGCAGTGTAAAGATATCGGTTTCTTAGAACCTTTAAGATATCGGTATCTGTGTGACAGAGTTAAGATATTGATATCTTAAGCTTAAGATATCGATATCTAGAGGGTCTGATCCTAAAAATTTGTTAAGTTCTAAGACCCTTAATTAAGTGAAAATAAGACCTTTAAACATAATTCTGAATACATTAGTTGATTAAGGTCCTTATAAGATGTTTTTAACTACAGGTGAGGAGACGGGACCCTCGAACACCAAGAAGTAAATTCATTCAAAGTTATCACATCTTGGTGAGTGTGTAGATTCCTTCTCAGTTATGTGTTTGGTTGTGTAGGTTACTAGCTGTATGTGTTAGATGATTGCATGCCTAGAATGTTACCTAATATTCTGTGGTTTGTGTTGAATGCATGCGAAATATGCTTTTCTGCTTCTATTCCATATAAGTACAAATGCAAGTATGAATGCAAGCATGATTAAGAATTTATATATAGTGTCATTGGGCACAGAACTATGGGCATATAAGATGTCGAAATAACTGTGGGCATATAAGATGTCGAAATAACTGTGGGCATATAAGATGTCGAAATAACTGTGGGCATATAAGATGTCGAATTAACTGTAGGCATATAAGATGTCGAATTTATATATGGTGCCATTGGGCACGGAACTATGTGCATATAAGATGCCGATTTAATATAAGGTGCTATGGGCACGTTTAAAAAGAATATATGGACAATGGCATGATTATGTGATAGTTGGGGGAGAGACACCACCTCTTTGGACAATGACATTTTTACGTGATAGAAGGGGAGAGACGCAACCCCTTAGTTACTTGTTCGTTACTTGTACTCATTATTTAATTACTGCACTTACATTTCAAGTACATATATAGCTGTTGTATCTGACACTCCTGGATATCTTTTGCTGTTTGTATTGCAATTTATATCCAGGTCAAGGAGAGTAGCAGGTTCATATTACCAGCCATTGCCGAGTTGCCACTTTCAGGGTCAGTTAGTTGGTGTTGCTCCGTGTGGGAGACAGTTTTTTTTCCTGA
The DNA here is from genome assembly GCA_002855965.1 of Monotropa hypopitys. Taxonomy (NCBI): domain Eukaryota; kingdom Viridiplantae; phylum Streptophyta; class Magnoliopsida; order Ericales; family Ericaceae; genus Monotropa; species Monotropa hypopitys. The sequence goes on from NMUG010010808.1 coordinate 10,118, forward strand.
TAGTTCAGCAGTTGTGGTTGATGAGATTTATTCTATAAATTTTCTGTCAGTTTTGAGGTTTGAGAGTTTATGTTTTTTTGGTGGTGTTTTGTTAGACCACTAGACTTGGAGTTTTATTTTCTAGTATTTCCGCTGTTATTCATTTATGTTAAAAAAAATATGAGACAATTGCTAGTATAACACTTGGGTTTTCTAGTTTGATGCTTTGTTCAGTCATGTATCCATTGCCAGTTTATATATATTTATTATATTCTAGAATGGGCCATGATAGCTTGGTATCAGAGCACCAAGTTGATAGATTCTGGAGTTGAGAGTGCTTGAGGTTTTGAGGTGAGAGTTAAGATAGGAGAGTGGTGAGTATATTCCAAATTATAATTTGTGTTACTTTGACACCCAGACAACTACTTTGAAATCCAATTTGAAAAGCGCCTGATCAATGTATTTTCAAATAGGAAGTCTTGAGAAGTTAATTGGAAAAGCATGATAAATTGGAATACCGGGTCTAGGTTGTTAAGAAGTGTGAGGTTCGGATTTGATGGATGATAGAGTATTGGGGTTTAAAGACCGTCAAATGACATGGCTTGGCAAGTGAACCGGAAGACTAAGGACACTTAGGTGTTGTATGATTGTTGTGCATTTTTATTATTTATGTTGTATTATGTGCAATATGTATTGTTGGACTCTAAAGAACCTTTTGGTGTTTAGGAAAGTAGAATGG
>NMUG010010809.1:0-10835 GCA_002855965.1 Monotropa hypopitys
TGCAAGTGGTGTGAATTCCTATGATGCAATCCCAAGCATGAACAAGTCTCGCAACCCCAACACCACCACCAAGTCACTAACCAAGTTCAACGTATAAGTCCAACCAAGACTTTCACCAACCCAAGCATCCTAAGAACAATCCGATCATTGACTTCACTCAAGGCCAACTACCACATAAGCCACAATCCTCTCTCTTTACCAAGTATCACCATCGACACACTTAGGCAACACGTACTAACACAAGGGTCATACGAACCAAGGATCCCAGCTACGATCGCACGGCATGAAAAACTATCACTATAACGAGGGAGAACTCTCCCAAGAACACAATCCATCTATAATGGGGCCCAAGCCGTCTACTATTCACAAAGGACCACGTCTTACCAAAGCTAATTCCATGACTTAGCCTAATATCCACAACGAGCAAATTCCACGACTTAGCCAAGTATTCACAATTCACCTAACCGCATCATATCCGACTATCCTCTCTCTCTCTATATATATATATATATAGGTACACATTGGTGAATTGATTTTCTTGTTTAAATAGTGTGTTCGAATCCCGGCTTAACATCACTTTGAAACCAAGTCTCACAAGTCTCGGTCGCCTCACTAAATAAGGACTGACTTACCCCAACGTGGACTATATTTTGAAAGGATCACATGAGTCTCGAACCGTCCCACGAGTAAGGACCGGCCTACCCTAAACATGGATCATCATGTTGAAAACCAATTTGGAAAACCATTAAGCCCGGGATCGATTTAGAGTCTCCTTGGCAAGGACAAGGATGGACTCACTCACGTCGAAGTGCCACGAGGGATGCACTATCATACGAGGTATCACAAGGAATACACCATCACACACGAAGTGCCACGAGGGATGCACTATATACGAGGTGCCACAAGGAATGCACCGAATACGAGGTGTCACGAGGGATACACCAACTCACAAAGTGCCACGAGAGATGCACTATCTAACAACAAGCAAGGGCCACATCATTTGGCCACCCACACTACCTTCTCACATTTAGGTTATTTATGGTTGGTCATTTAGTAAGTGAATTGAGTAGATTTTTAGAATGTTAATCAAGGGAGACGAATTCTCCAACAAGGGCAACGAGTTTGCCAATGAGGGACGAGATCCCAAATCGATGGTGACGAATTCACCTGAGTCATTCTATCACAAGTGTCGATAGCCTAGGGACAAGTTCCCTAATCTAGTGTGACGAATTCACACACACAATCCCAATCCTCTACACCAAGGCATTTCACTAAACGCCTATCATGCATAAATGCATTCAAGGGTCCTAGTTACCAAGGACACCTAGTTCATCAGCCGGAGTTTTTAACCGTAAGCCCAAGACCACATACAAGGGTCAAATCATCAAGGCCACACATTCAAGGGCAGCAAAGTCACCCAAATTCCACCTAGACCACATACAAGGGTCTAACCAAGACTTAACAATTCTACGGAACTAAGACTTATACTCGTAAGTCTCTCGAACAATTTATCAAACACTTAGCGGGCCATAATCACCACTCAATTCCACTAATGAAAACACTTAGGTCGAAACCCCCAATTTTTATCAAACTCCCAAAACCCAATTACAAGACCTAGGCAAGAAATTAACTACCACACATCCTCACAATCACCAAAGATTTCTCATTCTAATGTAAGGATGACATCGATTTCATTTCAACAAACACTTGCAGTGCATATTTCTCAAAACATGGATTTTTAAGGAAAACCTTTGAATTTTATCTTACAAATCAAATTGGTGATCTAACATAACTACGCGAACACGAGATAGGAGCGTATTTACCTTAAGCTCCAACAATGGCAAAAACTCTAGGTGAGGGGTCTTGACACCGGCATGAACTATGTACATCAAAAGAAAGCTAAAATTAGGGACAATCAAGGTCTCCAAAGAACCAATACAAGAAAACCACTCTAGTCATGACTTACCCGAAAATCTTGGTGTATGACTTCGATATGTACGTCACCGGAGAGCTCACGATGCGTAGAGCAAGGTTTCTCAAAGGCCTAAAGCCATTGGAGCATGGGAGGAGGGAGATTTCTTAGAGAGAAGTGAGAGAGAACTTCCATGGAGGTAGAGAGAGAAACTAGATAAAAAAATGGGGAAGAAGATGCTCTAAACCGTGTAAAATCATATATATAGCCTCTGAAAAATGACCAAAAACCCTTAATGAAAAACTGTCCGACTGGCCCGTTATCGATAACCATAAGCCTTCAGAAAACCCGTTATCGATAACCAGATCCTCAGGTCCTGACCAAGGAACTAAAGGACAACTCGTTATCGATAATCACAACCCCGTTATCGATAACCAAACTTTCTGGACTTTTTATGGGGTTTGGGGAATCCCGTTATCGATAACCACAATCCCGTTATCGATAACCAACCTTTCGGGATTTTCTATGAGCAAATAGAGAAAACTTAAAACGCGCATAACTTTCTCACCCGGACTCCGATTGACGCGATTCAAATTGCGTTGAATTCGTAATTGAATTCTCTATCATATTCTAGGGTCAACCACCTTAAAATCACACTAGGATTTTAAGATAAAATAAATTAAGATACCGAATCTAATTTAGAATACAAATTTAAATTCCGGAAATTTCTTTATAAAATACGGGTCGCTACAGCCTCCATTGGCCAAGCCACCGCCAGTCATCTGCCAAGGCTTCTATTGGTCAGGGCAAAACATTTGGTGGCCAAGCCTCCGGTGGTCTTTCACCAGGCTTCTGTTGGTCCCATCAAGGTCAAGCCTCTGGCGGTCACCCGTTAGGCTTTTGTTGACCTCCACCGCTTGGATAAGGCTCTCTGGCGGATATCAAGGGATTTGGTAAACCCTTAAGTACCACCGGAGGACAAAACTTGTACAAAATAAAGCAAGTTAGCACCATGAAGCATCCATTCAAAAAAAGTTGTCCGGATCAAAATTCTTCCTAAATACATTTTTGTTTTTAAAAAGGAAGGCATGGGAAAAGGGGCGGGGTCCATCACTCCTCAGCCGGAGGGTCATCGCCAACCGGGGGGTCCACTTCTTCTTCATCTTCTTCTTCTTCTTCATCCACCTCCAGGAAAGTGTCTTCGATAGGCGGTAGCTGCACGTCTGGCTCCGCGTCGTAGCACTAGGCCGGATGGTTTTCAACAACATCCGATGCGTGCAACACAAGGTAATAGCCAGCCCGGTGTCCGGACTTGAAACCAGACGTGTAGCTATTCTTATGCTGCTCTATCACCTTCTCTCAGACCTGATCCCGCGTGTCAGCGATGCCCTCTTTATAGCCGACCTTGTTGGCCTCCGCCGCCTTGTTCACCGACTTATTTTTCTCCGAAGCCAGCTTCTTTTTTGACGAATGCTTCTCGTGTGTCATCGCCTTTTCCAGGTCGGTGACCTTCTTCCTCTCATGCTCAACGGCAAGCTACATGCCGGTTATCTTCACATCCTGCACGGCGATCTGGTCCTTATACCTTCTCCTCTCCTCAGACATCTGGATAAGTATGGGATAGCTTGTCGAGAAGCAGATAAGGCCCTGTGAAACACGAAACAATCAGCAAATGCAAGATTCAAGTTCAGAGATCTGAACGAAGAGCCGGAGCATTACCTCGATCAGCGAGGCAAACCCATGATCCAGTCGGGAAGGAACGGTGGTCGACAGGGTAGACTTATTCCCTGGAGACTCCAGTAGCTGGGCAAAGCTAAGGGCCAGCTCTTTATCGGCGACCATGCTATCTGCCGCCAGCACATCTCGGCCATCGATACGTGTGAGCTGTGGCTGTAGATCTCCTCGGCCTCCACAGCCGACTGCTTCCCACGATCGCCTAGAGCCGACAGCTCTGTCCGCTTCAAAGACTGGCGAGACTGGTCGTCGGATGCCTCTTCCCTTGGCCTCTTGTCTCCGACAACAACCTCTGGAGTTCCAGCAGCGGGTTGGGCGATCGGGATATTGGCCCCTGGAGTGGGCGACACCTGGGCCGAAGTATCAGTGGTCGGATTAGCACCCTTGGCGGGCCCCTTCCTCCTCCTCACAAAGTCCGTCTGGAGGGGCTGCGGCTCATCGAATCCTTCTCTAATCTCTTCAGTCCGTTGATGTCCGGCAGTGGATCGCCTTACTTCTCTCTTCCTTTTGTCCTCCAAATAGGACATGTATGTTGGCCGGTAGTGGAGAAGATCAGGAACGTCCCTTCTTGGTAGTGCCTGGAGCGCAGCGACGTTACCTTCAACTGCCTGCTTTTTCAGCTGGAGGGTCACCTTAGAGAGAGCTGCAAGAAAGATGAAGACAGATTCAGTCGGCATGAAGAAATGGGTTAGAACAGCGAAGATGCAATGGAAGCTTACCAGGTGATCCCTTTTACAGTCGGCAGGGTCTTGGACCTGTCGGTCGGGTTGTTGTACCCTCCGGACACGATCAGATAAATGTTTGCCCATTTCTCCAAATCCAGAAGGCGGGTAAGCAGCTCCCTAACTCCTGCCCAGGCGCTCAAAAAATAGCATCCGGATCGTTTATTATGGGATAGGGTGAAGAGGGAGAACAAGCCAGGAACAGTGAAGGTTAGGCCCTTGGTCCGGCACAGCTCCCTGATATAGTCGGCAATCCGATATGTATTGACAGACAACTGAGACGGGATGGGTCCGTATTCTAGAAGGAGGTCCCTAACAAACTTGTCTACGAAGAAGCGAAGGCCCCCCTCAGCGATGTCCATGAGGGGGAAGGACATATGGGTGTCGGCATATGGGATACCTCTGCCTAAAGTCAACTGGCAGAGAGGGATGCCCACTCGGATGCTGAAGATAGGGGCAGAGGCATCTACCGGATGGTCCGGCAGCCTCATCTACCTCTTCAACACCAACCCTTTCCTCCACTTCGGTAGCAACAACAGGGAGATGGGCATTCAAGGGAGTCAGTGGCGAAGATTCACTACCGACAACTTCAGTTGTTGCCTCAGAAGATGAAGTTGATGATGAAGATCCGGACCGCCGATGGGATCTGGTCTTCGAGTCAGAGTCTGATCGGGTTTTGCTGGAGTCCGACATCTTCTGCTCACGTCCTGCTGGACACAACCAAGAATGGAAGTTAGAGGGCGATAAACCTCCAGAAATGGGGATTACACCGAATCTACATACCCTTCGCCCGTGGATACACGACCCACTGACGAAAGGGTTACAGTCTAGCAAACAGACAGTCAGACCAACAGACCTCCCACCGATCGGGCAAAAGATCGTTCAAAGTAAAAATGAAAAACACAACTTGAAGGGTCCGGATGATACCTGAAGATCTGATGGAGCTTGAAGACTTGGCAAAGCTTGGAAATCGGAGGCTGCAGATCTGAAGATTGAAGACCGGAGGCTAGGGCATCGGAGAGCAGATTTCAGAGGTGGAGTCATAACCTTCCTCCCCCATATTTATAGGATAAAGGGGGAACAAAAAGACAACTGCCTTGCACGATCAGCGAGACGGTGACTGCATCTAATCAATGACCATCATGGGACTCGAGGAAGCATCTATCAAATGTCTCATCCGCACGCGCCGATGCCCCCAACCAACCAGAAGATGCCATGTGGACGATCAAGGATGGCGGTTATCATGACTGTTTACAAACGTGTCGAACAACATGCGTGTTGACGACGCCCCAACTTTGAATCTTGACAACCCGTCAGCAGGTCTCCAGATGCATTATCACGGGTCAAACAAATGGATCAGGCGACATCCAACAGTTTATAATCAATTCTTTCCAACAGGTTGAAAAGAATTAAAGGGCTATTGTGGTAGACGGACCTCAACAGGTGCGGGCCGGACCCTTCCAGTCGGATCAGACGGCCAGTCCAGACCCTGCCCCACATCTCGCAGAGTAATCCAAGGTCGTCGGTCTCACGGACCTCCAGCAAACCACTGCGGTTGAAGAGCAGAACCAGTGGTTCATCATGTGCCCTTCACCATCCAAAGCAGATTCATCGGACACCCGAAGGAGCCAAGTCGGGCCGGCCATGTGGCTTCCTTCAACCTCCGGCGTATCCAATCCGGACGTCAAGGAAGCCCAGCGCGTCCACTCCCCACTGGGAGAAGGAACAACTTCCACTGATGGACGGTCTTATGCTGGAGGGGTCCACCATCGGCAGTGACAGGGAACAATGACCTCCGGCAAGCAGCACACGGGTCGGTCGTATAACTGATGATGTGGCTCGGGTCAGTCCAATGGCCCAATAGCATTAGGGCTAACGTCAGCACCAGGACCTCCCTCGTGTGCATCACACGCTTGCACTTTTGGCGCCAAGTCAAGTTGGACTATATATACCCCATCGAGGTACTGTTCACGGGATCTGATCCTGACTCTCTCCGACTGCTCCTTCAGTTTCCGATTGCTTCTCCTTCAGTTACTGACTTAACCATCAGAGGCCCCTCTCGGTCGCTGCCGACCGGTGAGCACTGACCCTTGTTTTGTAGGAGCCAAGAAGGTGAACCCCCTTTTCTCTTATAGGTGACCCGCTTGGCCATCCGAAGCCTAGGACATTTCCATCCGGATACAGCACAGAGGATCCGAAGAGCCCTCCGGATTTCAGTCACCATCGTTGATTTTGCAAATGGTTCGCAAGATAGAATAATGGCCAAGGTTCAAGGAAGGAAAGTTGTCATTACCCCGAGCGTGATTGCTGAATACTTAGGCTATATCCACCCTAGTCCCACAACTACTAATTATCCTAGAGTGGAGGGTGAGCCTATCGACGGGGGAGAAATCAAGCATGCTATCTATGCGGATCCTTATCACTATGCGAGTATTTATCAACTCGGATTTTTCAAGGCTGATTACCATATGGTTTCCAAGGTAATGCATTACAATCTCTTTCCTCAGGGGTCGAAACATCGACCTACCAAAAAATCTATGGAGCTCTTGTATGTGTTCATGAATAATGATTTCTCTTGTGATTGGGCCTTGTGGATTTTCTATCAATTGGTTGAGATAATGAAGAATGCAACATTGAAGCTTAAACTTCCATTCCCTTGTATGATCACTAATTTGTGCAAAAGGCAAGGGGTGAAAGTTCTAGACAAAGATTACATCAAAGGGGATCCCGGTCCTATCACCGCCGCTTCGCTCACGAAAAGTTCCAAGCTCTCCAAGATTGCCCTACCTATTCCTCCACCGGTGGCACCACCGGTAGCTCCAGTTTCAGAACCTAACTGGAGGGAAGAATCTTGGTGGAGAAAAATCTTTTGTCAGAATACCATATTGATCAAAGAAGCCAAAATTGCAAGGAGGGAGAGAAAGTAAGATAAAAAGGAGATGGCAAAGCTGCAAGCTGAAGTGACGTGGAAAACTAGCCACATTGAGAGCACCTCAGGCACTAAGTACATTCCCCTAGTTAAGGAAACGAGTGAGTAAGAGGAAGAAGAAGAGGAGACGAACAGAGGAAGTGATTCGTTCTAGTGTAGTAGGAGGATGCGTAGGTTTTAACACATTTGCTATAGCCATCTTTTGGCTACTTTTGTTTTTGTGAGTGTTGTGATAGATAGCAGATGGGTAGATCATCGAGCTTACATTGGCCACTATCTATGTTGTTTTTTCCTTTTTGTTGAGCACCCTGCACAATATAAGCCAGAAAGTCCTTTGGACGATTACTTGTGAATGTAGTGTGTGTTATGCATCGAATCTCCTTTTATGACCAATTTCATGCAATATATTAGGTTGTTGTCTTTCTTTGACCTCTTGGATAAAATGTTGGTTGCACACTTCATCCATTTCTGTATTATGCATGGTGTCAAAATTTTTGAGTGCATTGAGTGAGTGATAATCCTTGTAATTGTTGTGAGCCTTGGAATCGAGTCAACATATATGTTGGATCATGATTGATTGTTTTTGGATGAATCTTCCCACCTACCTTCATGGCATTATTTCACTTGTGTGATTTATGGTTGGTCGTATCGACATGCATGTATACATTTCCGGTGATTTTAAATGCTCTTTTGTCTTACATTGCTCGGGACGACCAACGTTCAAGTTGGGGATTGTGATTAGCCCCTAAACTTGCACATAATTGGGCTAATTCAATTTCTTCTTGCATGTTCTTTGTGGTTATTCTATGAATTTTGTGGTATAATACTCTTGGTGCTAGATTCCTTGTCCTTGCAAGTTTCAGGGCTAAATTTGATGATTAGAAGCATTGGAAGTGATTGTGGAACTTGTCGGAAGCTCGGGGATGTGGTTGATGCAATTTCACAGAAGTATCCTGCATAAGTCGGACACGTGCACCGATGCACTTTCTTCCCCAACCAGTGCAGCTTTGAAAAATTCCCGAGCAATGCATGCAGAACGAGTTTCAACCGGTGCAGATTCTCTCTCAACCGGTGCAAACCATGAAGACCCTCTCTCAACCGGTGCACCAACCGGTGCACCACTTGGTCTCAATGAAGAAAACTCAACAGAGCAAGTTTCAACTGGTATACCAACCGGTGCAATCAGCTGCCGAAGCCAGCCAATCACAACATTCTGCACCGGTGCAGAATGGTTGTGCACCGGTGCACAGGCGTCAGACTTTATGGGAAATTGTGTTGTCATTTAAAGTGTTTGGTTGATTCCTAGGGACTATATAATGTTAGCCACGACTTTTGGTTATTCATTTACCACATTAGGGTTCTCTTGGTGGCTGTAGTTTCTTGCCTTAGCTCTCCTTTGTCTCTCTATTTTCTCCATTGAAGAATCTCTTCTTCCATTGTGAATTTCTTAAGAATTTCCATTGTGCACCTTTGCTATTGGATTGTTTAAAGTAGGGAACTCAAGTAAGTATTTTGTCTTTGACTTATTTTTTCAAGTAATTAAGATATTTCATGCAAATCTTCTTCTCTCTATTTAATTGTTCCATGGCCATGTGTGAGTAGTACCCTTAGGATGGTCATGGACTAAGTGGTCCATGGCTTAAGGGTTGTCTTGTCTCCTATGTTGTGGGTAAGGTCTTGAGAGTATTCCGATTCCTTCTGATACTTAAGGTATAGACATGGAAGTGTTATCTCATTATTTGGTTGTAGACATATCTTGTTGTCACGACTAAATCTTTGGGCGATGTCCTTCTATGAGCTAGGTATAGTGTGCATGCGAGAGGAATTGGAGATTATCTTTGAGTCTTACTCCCCGATTTCAAATGTTATATCTAGGTTTTTCGGAGACATGCAATTCCTTAAGCCATGGTAAGCCGACACTATGACCGCCCCTATTATTCATTAGATAAATCCCCTTTCACATTCTTAGAATATCTTATAAATCAAAATCACAAAATCATTTGGTTGGCCACCTACCGCCATTAATCTAAAAAACCCCAAAAGAATTACCTTCATTCATATTAGACCGACACCTCCTGAGAATTCGACCTCAGACTTTCCGAGTATTTTGCTACGCGCACCTTAGCCCTACGCTTCAGGCTACCTCACTTTATAATACCACTTGAGGGCATAAGCAATTTTGGCGCCATTTCCGGGGAGGTTTGCGTCTAATCTTGATTGTTCTAAGAAGATTGATAGTCTGGTCATATCTCTAGAGGGTGTCCTAAGAAGGTTGGTGATCGCAGTGAGACGAGTTTAGTATAGCAGACTCGTCCAATTCAGCATATGCAGATCAGTCCTACTTCATCGGGCCAGAGTTCTAGAGCTGATCGCGCCAGTACCACATCTCCTGGTCAGTCGTCTGGACACTGTGGTGGTCAGGTTCGTGGCCAGTTTGCTCAGGGTAGAGCCTATACCATTCATATGGTTACCCCTCCTGTAGTTCAGCAGCAGCCTGACACTTCAGTTGTGTGGGGTACGTTCCTCATTTATGGTTCTTTTGCTGATGTATATCATTGATTGTCATCGTCGGCGTGTTAAGATTCTTTCTCCAGAATGGGACTTCTTTTATTTCTACGGGGATCGTAGTGAGTCCATGGAGAGTTGTCGTTATGATTCTAAGAAGCAGGGATCCCTTTAGTGTTTGTTGGCCAGTTTGTGCATGGACGATGTTGCTCCCCTTCCTGTGGAGTTTCTCCCTGTGGTTTATGAGTTCCCAGATGTCTTTCCGGAGGAGTTGCCTGGATTGCCTCCCGAAAGGGATGTGCAATTTTCTATTGATCTTGTGCCAAGGACTTATCTTATCTCTGTCCCTCCTTATCGTTTTGCACCTGCCAAGTTGAAGGAGTTGAATGTGCAATTGCGACTTGGGTTTCATTTGCCCTAGTTCGTCGCCTTGGGGAGCTCCTGCTCTTTTTGCCAAAAAGAAAGATGGGTCCCTCCATCTTTGCATTGATTATCGAAAATTGAACTGTGTGACCGTGAAGAATAAGTATCCCATGCTAAGGATAGATGATCTGATTGATCAATTCCGAGGCTCCATATGTTTTTCCAAGATTGATTTGAGATTGGGATGCTACCAGTTACTTATCTGTACCGAGGATGTCGCCAAGACAGCCTTTCGGACTAGGTATGGTCATTATGAGTTCGTCATCATGCCATTCGGGATGACTAATGCTCCTGCTACTTTCATGAATCTTATGAACCGTATCTTCCATTCTTATTTGGATAGCTTTGTAATTATATTTGTTGATGATGTGCTTGTCTATTCTGCTTCTGAGGAAAAGCACTAGACCCATCTCTGAGTTGTCCTTGAGTTGCTTCGTGAGCATCAGTTGTTTGCCAAGCTCAGTAAGTGTGAGTTTTGGCTCCCAGAAGTGAAGTTTCTAGGTTATTTTGTTTCCAGTAATGGTGTTTCTGTGGATCCTGGTAAGATTGAGGTTGTGATGTGTCACAACCCATCCCGATCTCGGAATGAGTCCATGACCGGCCAACGAGT
>NMUG010010810.1:0-10832 GCA_002855965.1 Monotropa hypopitys
TTTTTAAAATATTTTGGTGTTTTTCAGTCGGATAGAGCTTCGACCAGAAAAAGGTTTTTCTGTAAAAAATGCCGGAATATATTTTAACCGGGTTTTGAAAGGGGAACCGTTTTTACCAATCGGACAGAACTTCGACTAGGTTTTGAGTGGGAATGTTTTAAAATAGGTCGGACAGAATTTCGACCGTTTTTTGAAAAGATAAGATATTTTTTGTTTAGAAAATTTCAAAGAATATCAAGTGAACCGGCATGACCCGGGTCACAAGGCATTCCAGTGATTCGATTCCGACAGCTACTGCAATCTTTCACTTCGGAAAACGAATCGGGGAATTTTGTTTTTTAATTTTAAAGTGTTTTGTATTTTTCAGTCGGACAGAACTTCGACCGGAAAAATGTTTTCTATGAAAATTGCCGGAATATGTTTTAACCGGGCTTTGGAAGAAAAATCGTTTTTACCAATCGGACAGAGCTTCGACTGAGTTTTGAAAATCGGGGGAGGGGATATTTATTTTCCTTGTCTTTTTAAGTGTGGGAAAAATCCTCCCAGGATATCGAGTGCTTCGGAAATGATCCGAGTCACAAGGCATTCATTCGATCCATTTCTGACAGCTACTGCAAGCTTTTACTTCAGACAACGGATACAGGATTTTAATTTTGTTTGAAAGTGTTTTAGGGGAAAGTGAAAGTTAATCGCTGAAGAAAGATAGAATGATTATGATGTAATGTATATATGGACAGAGAGTATAAGATATCATATATATAACCGAGCTGGATATATTCCAAGCTAGATGGCAACAATTGATAAGATATCGTATATAACCGAGCTGGATATATTTTCGAGCTAGACGACAACAATTGATAAGATATCATATATAACCGAGCTGGATATATTCCGAGCTAGACGGCAATAATTGATATGATATTTTAGAACGAAGACATCTTTATGTTCTTCTCGTATGCGAAAGTGGAGCCGGCGTAGCCAAGCATGTGACGAATTCTAACGAGGAGAAAGACATAAAATGACGAACTTTTTAAACAAATATGGGTTTTGAAAGCGATAAAAGACGAATATTAAAAAATTGCGTCAAATATATTAATTGGATCTGTACAAACCGTGGAGACGACTTCTGTAGATAGCTTCTTTAAAACATAGTAGGGTATAGTATCGGACGCGGCCGATTAACTTATACCAAACTATAAATTAGTAGACTATCAAGAGTATCTTGAGAGTAAGACTCAAATTAATTTACCGAATAAAGATAAGCTCGAGAATACTTCAAGAACGAGACTTGTTCTTGGTTGGATTTTGGTTTTTCGTATTTTTGGTCGAAGTTTGGGTAGTTTTTGGAAGGAATTTGAGAGAAAATGCCCGAAGGCTTTGGTATCTGAAGTTGAAATGAACTTGGAATGAGTTTTTCTGGTCTGGATTGTTGTTGTGATGAATTTTTTTATATAAGGAAAAATGTCGCAACTATAGTTGCGACATTGTAGAAATATCTCCCAAAATGCGTGGCTGGCCAGCCACGTGTTGGATAGATATTTAGGAAGGTTCCTAAGGTCGATTTGAGCTTATCTTGATCAGAAAATTAATTAAAAATAATTAAAAATAAAAGAAAATACATTTAAAATTGAAAAAGTATCCCGGAATTCTGATCTTGGTCCGAAGCTTCTGTTTACGCTTTGCCGTCCCCTCGGAGAACTCTGAATTTAATATTTTAATTTGATATTCATGATCGCTGTGTTGGATCACGAATATAGCAAATATCCCGGGCTTGATTCGGACACTTTCCGGAAAAAACCCTAAAATACGGCTCTGATGTCCTGCCTGATTTGAGAAGCGTTTGGTGCACCTCCTGAACTGCTCGACTCCCAGAAAATCCGTTTCGTAGGGAATGTCAAATTTTGAAGATGAGGTCCGTGCAAAATACGTTCGTTGATTTCCGAGGCCGGCTGACTGCTGCATGGAAATCTGAACATATTGACGTTTATCCTTAACTGAATTCCGGTGCTGGATCGGATGGAGTCAGTTTTTATGTCTGCTTCTCTGTAATATGTTTGTCTTCGATATTCTCCTCAGAAGAAAAATTTCGGACGCTCGTGTAGAATTCTGCTTGTGCCGGCCCGTTTGCCGATTCGGATGCGGTTTCAGTGCCGTCCGTTTGAAATTCGTCGGATTGAGGTATCGGAATAAAATTTCGAGATAGGTAAATGTTCATCAACACTTTACCGTTACGGGTTTGTCGTTCTGTGAATTTTGACTGACGTCGGGGCTGTCCGCGATGAGTCTGAACATTCCGGATGTGTATACGGATACTGAAAAAGATCTTTTTGCTGATTTCTGAACTTGTGGGAGCCGAGCCAAAATTTGGGTATCAACAACTGCCCTCTTTGTGTACGTTGCGTAGCGGCGGTAGACAAAGACTAATTGGTGCGTGAAATTTTGACTCACGGCTTATGTATTTCAGATTTTCCCCGGCTCCTTAAAGGAAGGTAACATCTGCTGGTGGAATCGGAAAATTTTTTGGAGTTGCCAATGGCGTAGATCTGGCTCGTCGAAGTTGCATTTCGGACCGACCAGTCGCGTACAGATCTGATCTTATCCCATTCAGAAAAATCCAAAACTTGCCCCCTTGGGCGCCAACTGTGCGCGTGGCTCGAGGCTGACATCTGTATGCTTTTTGACCAATGTCGCAACTATAGTTGCGACATTGAGTCTATTTATTTGGCCGCGAAGGCAGTGAGCCTCCATTCTGTTTTGAAGCTTCTGAAGACTCTGAGAGACTTAACAGAGCTCTGACTTCGCTCGTATTTCACTTGACGACGTCCCGGTGCTTGATCCTTCGATCGAATCACTTCCGGCGGACACAGATCTAATCATACAAGTAAGTATTCGACTGTTTTTCTTCCCTACTTTCGGTAATTTTGAATACATGTACTAGGAAATACGCTAATTAGTTGAAAACCTGCATTGTCGTCAATATTTAACGAACGTACATCGCTAGTGTTCTAGCCGTCATGCTGCCCGTTCGTAAATTTCTCGCACTTTGGACAGTAGCAAAAATTTCGAAAGTGCCGTTTTAAAATCGATTAGGGAGATCGTTAGTGAGATTACGTCACTAGAATTTTGTACGGATGACCTTTAGGAAGATGTCAAAATTGTTTTTCGCACAATAACCGTAGAAAGATGTTATTCGTGGTGTATGACGCTTAGCGGTACTTGTAGGAAAGTAATACCGGAGTTTTTGTGAACAGACGATTTGAATCGCGAAAAACATGTTTTAAAACTTTTATCAGACAATCTACAGAAAGACGTCACTTTTTGGAAATTTTACGGACTTGACGGTAATTATAGGAAAATATCATCGAAGTTTTCGTAGGTTGACGATCGTACTCGTGACAATGCGTTTTTGAAAAAAATTCATTCGAACGACCAATAGAAAGTTGACACCGAAATTTTTTGATACTTTGAACATTAAGATCATAGACAGATATCTCGACGTTTTGAACGATAATCGTAGTAAGATATTATCGTAAATAAATGTATAACTCTGAAACTTGTGACAATGCGTTTTTGAAAAATGTATAACTCTGAAACTTGAACGATAATCGTAGTAAGATATTATCGTAAATAAATTTTGAAAATCAATTAGTAATCGTAGGTAGATATTACAAAAATTTCTGCGCTTTGCAACTTGAACGATAGCCATAGAAAGGTGCAATCGCAAGCGACATTTTTGCCCCAAGTGATGTGTAATTCTGAAACTTTAAACGATAATCATAGTAAGATATTATCGTAAGTAGATTTTGGAAGATCAATTAGTAATCGTAGATAGGTATTACTAAAAATTTCTGCGCTTTGCAGCTTGAACGACAGCCATAGAGAGATGCAATTGCAAACGAAATTTTTGCCCTAGGTAATAGCCGCAGGGAGATGCTATCGGGATCTTTTTTGAAAATCTGTAATAGTAGAAAAGTATTTACGGGATTTTAAATCTGATGACCATAAGAAAGGTGTCACCGAGGAGATTTTTTTTTGGAAACGTGGGCTGACGGTCTTAGAAAGATACCATCGAGGTCCCGGAGCTAGAAAACAGCAGTCTTAGGAAGGTGCTACCGAGATTTATGATTTAAACTTATGGCCCTGGGGAAGATGCCGTCTGATCATTTGAAAACGTAATCCTATGGCCTCAGATAGATACCAGTATAGGTTTTTGAAAATATGCACTCGGAGTCTTACTCTAGATACCGCCGAGTGTTTCGGAAATTGTAGCCCGTGGTCTTAGAAAGATACCACCATAGGTTTTGAAAACGATTTTGAAACTGTAGTCTTAGAAAGGTACTACTGTATTTTTTTTTGAAAATATATAAACCCGTAGTCTTAGAAAGGTGCTACTCTAGGTTTTTGAACGCTTAACCCGCGGCCTTAGTGAGGTACCACTGTAGGTTTTGGAAATTTTAGTCTGCAGTCTTAGAAAGATACTACTTGAACTCTTGAACACGCCAGCCTGTAGTCTTAGGAAGATGCTACCTCAGGCTCTTAAGAAGGTTAACCTGCGGCCTTAGGAAGGTGCCACTGTAGGCTTTCGAAAATTATAACTCCATAGTCTAAGAAAGATACTATTTGGACTTCTAAAAATGCCGGCTTGTAGTCTTAGAAAGACACTACCTCGTGGCTCTCTGAAAAATGCCTGGCTTGTAGTCTTAGAAAGGTACTACCTTGTGGCTTTCTGGGAGGTGTCGGCTTGTAGTCTTAGAAAGGTACTACCTCGTGGCTTTCTGAAAATTGCCTGGCTTGTAGTCTTAGAAAGGTACTACCTCGTGGCTTTCTGGAAATGTGCCTGGCTTGTAGTCTTAGAAAGATACTACCTCGTGGCTTTCTGGAAATGTGCCTGGCATGTAGTCTTAGAAAGATACTACCTCGTGGCTTTCTGAAAAGTGCCTGGCTTGTAGTCTTAGAAAGGTACTACCTCGTGGCTCTTTGAAAAATGTCTGGCTTGTAGTCTTAGAAAGGTACTACCTTGTGGCTTTCTGGGAGGTGCCGGCTTGTAGTCTTAGAAAGGTACTACCTCATGGCTTTCTGAAAATTGCCTGACTTGTAGTCTTAGAAAGGTACTACCTCGTGGCTTTCTAACCTATGGTCCTAGGAAGGTACCACTGTGGGTTTGTGAGATGAAACTCCGTAGTCGTAGGAAGATACTACCGGGAATAATAAATTCAAACCTGTTGTCTTAGAGAGATACTACCTTGGTTTAGAGAAACGGATCTCCGTAGTCATAGAAAGATAATACCAGGTATAATAAATTTAAACCTGTAGTCTTAGAAAGATACTACCTTAGGTTGTAGGTTCGTAACTCCGTAGTCGTAGAAAGATACTACCGGGCATAATAAACTCAACCTGTAGTCTTAGAAAGGTACTATCTTAGGTTAGTAGAATGTAACTCCGTAGTCATAGAAAGATACTAACGAGAATAATAAACCCAACTTGTAGTCTTAGAAAGGTACTACCTTAGGTTAGAGTTTCTGGAAATGATGAACTTATAGTCTTAGATAGATACTAGCATTGTTCATATAGATCTGGATTTACGTTGGCAAACCTAGTAAGATATTACCAAGTCCAGAGATTTTGTTCTAGGTTATAACCATGGAGAGGTGTCATAACTTAGAAATATGAACAAATGTACACGTTGATAATCATTGAAAGATATTACCAACCTTTTATGTTCATAGTATCGTTAGCTTTTGTTACCTGAATTTGAATCGTTTGATTTATCAGGGTTTAATGATTTCTTTCTTTTGATTTTGTAGGATGACTTCTCGGCATAGACCTGGAAAGGAGCCTGCAGATGAGACTGGACCTTCTCGACCTGCTGCGGAGGAGAGGGAGGAGTCTCCCTTCGATATTGATGACATAGACTTTGAGCCTCATCCTGATGATCTGGAGGCACCATGATGCGGATACGTAAAGACTTTTTCACGAGATGGAGTCGGGGTGCAGCTGAGAGGGACAATGTTTCCAGAGGAGCTTCGGAGGGCCAGATTGCGTGTTTCTGATACACCGCTTTTGACACAGCTCCGGTCTCATCTGTCCGTGTATCTGAGGACTCAGGTAGTTCCACCAGAGAGACCCTTTCGAGGAGCGTGGTTCCAGGCGGTTGCCATTTGCAACCGGGCGCATCCTGTCTACAGAGATTTTTTGGTCGAGCAGGGTTTGGCGATTTCTTAGCCATTCCGCCCTTTCGCTCGAAGTATACTTTGCTTAGGGCCCTTGCCGAGCGTTGGTTCAGTGAGACCAACATGCTCCATTTGGGAGACTGTGAGCTGGGCGTCACTCCTTTCGAGTGGGCCGTTATCACAGGTTTGAGGTTCATAGGGATCCCCGTCCAGAGGACGACAGGGACTGATGATGACGCTTGGCGGGTATTGTGCATCGCCCCACATCAGATGAGAGGGAAGAGGATTCCGGGCTCAGTACTGCGGGGAGGAGACTTCTTTTACACCCTAGAGACAGATGGCCCGGAGTTGTTCAGACGGCAGCGTCGGTTGCTCTTGTATTTGCTAGTGTCGTGCTTCTTATGCAACAACGACACTTTGTTTTCTGTGGCTTACGTCGAGATAGTTGACTTCCCGGATGGTGCCCTCTTTGACTGGAGGTCTTTTACTTTTGCCTCCTTCCTCCAGGCTATGAGGAGGAGAGTTAGTTGTCCTTCACCGACATAGTTAAGGTTCTGGCCCTTTCTCTTGTGGTGGTCTTTTGAGCATATGAGCGTAGGGCGCCGCCTTCCCACCGACCTAGGACCTGACGTCCCTAGGGCTCTACGGTGGTCGCGTCCATCTGCGCGTGCTCTTGACTTGCTGGATTTCGTAACGCTTCGCTCACAGCTGGAGCTAGTCACGCCGGACAACATATCCTGGCAGCCGTTCGATTGGATAGCATTGGGAGGCGATTACCGCGTTGAGCTCTACTTGTCAGCTCGACAATGCACTTTCTTTTCCTACACTTCCTGGGAGCTGTACATGGGCGACCACTGTTGGCGCCAGACGACGGGAGAGGTTCTGATCCCCAGATGCCCGCCTACTGCCACTTTTGGGCTGGCTTTGTCTCATATTGCGGGAGATTATGACATTGCTGGGTTCATGGTGCGGGGAGACTACACTGTGTGGTTCCAGAGTGTATCCATCGGCCGCTTCACCACTACGACCACAGTTCGGTGCGGAGAATCGATCGGCGCTGAGCAGGAGCGCTTCTTTCGGGCGATGAGGGATGCAAATAGCAGAGCCCAGTCTTCTCAGTCTGTTCCGGAGGATGAGCCGTCGAGGCTCTATCGGGCCTACCAGCAGTGGAGCGCTTGACAGAGAGGAGCACCGCCAGACCAGCTTCCCCCAGATGAGGTACGTAAACATAGTAGTTTACTTTTCATTTCTGTGTTTTCATAGATCTATTGTAGACCTGTCTTTACTGTTCTTTTTGTTTCTAATGATTTTTTTTGTGTTTCAGGCTGCCCCGGACCCCCCTAGAGGTTCTGTTGACAGGAGGCCCAGACGTCGCAGTCGACGGGATGACAGCAGAGGCAGAGATGTCTGATATACTTGCAGCAGACAGACACAGACTCTTCCTTTTCTTGTTTTGTAGTTGTTATAGCTTTTTTTTTCAGCAGGACACTATGTAGTTAGTCCTTTTTGTTATTCTTTTGTTAGCAGGGCACTTTGTGTAGTTAGCCCTTTTTGTTCTTCTTCTGTTCTTTTATGATAAAAACATTTTGTACGCAATATAATCTATTCCTGTTTGTCTCTTCTTTTACTGTTTGTATTTCTTTTTTTTAGTCTACCGTTTTGCACTGCATAGACATGTAAAAAGTAGGATACTGATGCTTTGTTTTCCCTTGTAGGAAAATGTCATTCGCACCTGCTTTTGTTGCGCTACTAGTTGCTTCGTGGGCATATTTTGCCCCAGCTGAGCGTCTTTTGTTCGAGCGGTTATTTGGGGGGGTGGCTAGTCTTTTGACCGTTCGTGTTGCCCCGGACTTTCTGTTGGCATTGATGAGGTACTGGATACCTATCTTGAGCTTGTTCCGTTTCGGCCTTCATGAGTTGACTCCTACTTTAGAGGAGTTTCATTTTGCCTTGAGGATGCAACCTTCTTTGGAGACCATGGCCTGCATATACCCTGATCGGAATGCCAGGACGGCTTTTGTGCATTGATAGGCCTAAAAAGGACCTACTTGATTTCTGATGATATTGACGGGATTCCGACAATACGATCTGACTTCCTGTGGAGTCTTTTTGGTGATGAGGTTTATTATGATCCGCGAGGGGATGCTTTTGCCAGACTTCCTGATAGCCGTGCCGGTTCTCGCAGATGCGTGTATGCTTTTGCTTTTATATTGTTGGCGGGGCTATTCTTCCCGAGATATGATGGGCAGCTGGATCTGCGAGTAGCTTTTTGGGTAGATGCTGTGATCGAAGGACAGACCATCATACCGGCGATTTTGGCGGAGACATACAGGGGACTAACCCTATTTTTACTGTCTCATGATTCTCGTGCCTGTGGCGGCATTGAGTTGTTATATGTGTGGCTGCTTACTCATGTTTTCAAGAGTCGTTCATCACGTCCGAGGTGGTTCATCGATATGTCCTTATCGCTCTTGACCGAGCGAATTGTCGGTTTGCGATATATCCCTCAGTGGTTGGATACCTGGATAGTGGCTTTGGATAGCATTACACCGGATACCATTGTTTGGGATATCGGCGTCTTTAATGCTATGGAGCATGCAATGACTGTATATGGGCTAGGCTTGTCCTTTCTGTCCCTTGTTGGGATATATGGTGTAGTACCGTATTTCGGGTGCCGAGTCCTCCGACAGTTCGGGCTTGATCAAGATATTCCGATCTCTTCTTTGCTTTATGATGGCAGTAGATACCATTTCGACTTTGCCAGTGATTTTGCTCATCCTTCGGTTGGAGAGGCTTCGGCTTTATGGAATCAGAGGGTTACGATTTCATCTGCCTGGACCAGTGATACTCCTTGCATCTCGGAGACATATCTAGACTGTATCGCATCAGAGATTGATCATCAGGCTGGCATTATAGCCACTTTCCCGGCGTATTTGGATTAGTTTTCGTTACCGTAGTGGTCATCATATTTGGCATCGCAGACTTCGAGCTACAATGCGCAGATGATGTAGTCACACTCCCGGCATTCGCAGATGGACTAGTGAGAGAGACAGGGCCCTTCAGCGTGTCTCTTCTGTTACTAGGGAGCGAGACTCTCTCCGGAGAGATGTCGATCACTTGTCCCTACAGCTATCTGATATGGAGGTTGCCGCCGGTAGTTTACAGCGGGACCTAGCAGAGGTGAGATCATCGGACAGTTCGACTAGCACGGTAGCTGCTTTGGAGAATTCTTTGCATCACGCAACTCAGCGATATGAGGCTCAACTGGAGGAGATCAGCGAGCTATTACTCGAGGTAGCGGATCTCGATCGACTAGTTGATGAGTCATATGATAGTATTATTGCTCGTGATGATGACAGAGATCGATTGCATGAGGATTTTGACACTCTGACCGGATCGTATCATAGATCACTGGTTGAAGTCAGGAGGTCACATGATAGACTACGCGCAGCTCGTCGGCGTCTGGCTAGAGAGGGGGGGTTTCACTTCCATGATGTAGAGGGCTTACGATCTAGTTTTGCCTCCATGAAGTATTTGTTCCCAGGCGGCTATCCGGACATGGCTCAGTTGCATACCATGGTACAGATGCTTCGTGTTTGTTAGAGTTAGATCGATCAGGTATTGTGACTGGCACTGTATTGATTGCCCGTTACAGAGAGATGTGACAGGCTTTGTTGGGCTTGTTGGATGCTTTCTCACAGAGAGATCGGTAGTAGTTAGCATAATGATGTTCTATGTTTCTATTTCTGTTATAGAATATCAATGTAATGCTTCCGATGTATGAATATATTTCCCTTATCTGCAATCTTTATCAAATAAGTAAATATATCCTGAATACGTATGCTTCTCTGATAATGGAAATTGATACTCAATTGAAGTTGATCAATCTGAATAAATTTTATATGTGAGGTCCGATCGATTAAATCGAAGATGGATACCTAAGTTCATCATTTATTTTGAAAGTGATTTTGTAACTTTTAACACATGAAGTGACAGACTGCTAAGACGAATCGGACTAAATCCTTAAAGAAGTTGTTCCTTCGGAAAGTCGATTGTTTTGCCAACGTCGGTTCTGACTCCATTGCTATTCTGAAGGGCTTCGTTGTATTCCCTGACTCCGGAGAGTGGTTCTTGTGTGTGTGTTTTTGATTGGCTTTTTCTGTATCCATTTTTGCCGTAACTCCCCTTTGGGATTGGTAATTACGCTGGATGCCTTTCGTTTTTGTTCCGATTTTGCTACGGTCCCCTCTCGGGTTTTGACCGTACTGGATTAATCCATTTTTGCTGCAGTCCCCTCTTGGGTTTTGACTGCACAGGATTTGTATCCCCTTTGTTTTGCCACGATTCCCTCCCGGGTTTTAACTATGCGGATTTTTTTCCGATTTTGCCGTAGTTTTCCTTCTCAAGTTTTAACTATGCCGGATAGTGATTTCTTTTTTTTTAGAAGATGACTCGGATTCTGACTTCGACAAGGCATAAACTTCTTGACTAAGATCCGATGACTTTGAGCGAGTGTGAGCACTTCCATTGTGAGGAGAGGCTGAGGAATTCAGAAAGATGTAAGCAGAGATCTTTTGAAGAATCTCCCCTTTTTGTTTGTGTAAAGGGGGTGACGATTTTCTTTGATCATCGTATATTCATGATGATGCCATACATTTTTTT
>NMUG010010811.1:0-10834 GCA_002855965.1 Monotropa hypopitys
CAGGAACTTGAGGACATACGCTTATCTCTTTGTGAGTTCCCACCAAACGATTTTTATATGGTTCACCCCACCCCAATACTTTTTGTTGCAATAATTGCACATCAATTCCTTTCGATTGTTATCACTAACGTATGTACAATGTTCCCATGCAGAGTCCTCAACTTTGCTTCCTTTCATTTTTTTCATATTCCATAAGTCACAAAATAAAAACTCATTCAAATGTAATAAATTAATAATGTCCAAATAATAAAAATACTAGGACAACAGAGATATATATACAATATATATTATAGATAGATGGTGTAACTCACGTTAAAGGAAGCCAACGGAGGGAAAAGAAAAACACAGCCAACAGGGGAAACATAGAAAATGATAAAGGCGTTTGTGTCGGCGTTGGCACATCAGAAACCAAAGGATCGCACAAAATCAGCAACTGGAGAGGTCGAAACTCTTATGAGGCGTTGGCATCGGTGTCGGTGTCGGCGTTTGAACCTAGAAACTGAATCGTTAAGGTAATTACAAGGTCGAAACCCTTACCAATTTTTTCATCGTAACCCAGAAAACCTATTGTTATGTATCGCTTTTGTAAACGAAACAAGAAAAAAACCAAAATTGTTGGAAATGTTATTTTCTGTAAATGGGCCTGGGCAAACCTGACCCGGACCGACAGGGCACCCATAGGATGTGTCACTTATGAATCGTATAATTTGGCGAATTGGCGATTCAACAATCGATTCAGCGATTCGTATCACAATTCAAACCAACTTGTGATTCTGGTAACAAAACAATCGTTTGATGGGGGAATCGAATTGTATTGTACGATTCGGATCATGAATCGTACGATTTGGCAACTATGTTCACGGTCAGCTCTTGAATAGGCAGGAATCATTCTCTGGTTTCCTACTGATCCATAGCGGTCGTTTCTGTTTTCATATTAGCGGTCATCACGGTGGGGTGACACGGGTTGTTTATGTTGTGGAGGATTCCTTCTTAATCGCTCTACTTCCCTCTCCAAGTGCAGGATCGTCTAGTTTTGGAAACGAACGATCTCTGCCAAGTCCACATTCCTGACAGATATGGAACGAGGAGATCTGAAATGATGAGAGCGAGATTGGTTGTCATCGTTAAGAAAGGCCTAGTACTCCCTTCGTTGGTGGGTCTCATCCACCTGCATGTCGTTCTCAGTCCTTCATGGGCTCCTGGCGCGTCAATAAAGGGTGTCGTTGTTCCCCTGTAGGCCAACAACGCCTTCGCGAGGATTGAACATGTGTGGATGAGTGTTACTGGGTTTCTTTGGAACTGGTGGTGGATCAGATTGTGTGAATCACCCTTTTCCCATCAACGATCTAATTTCCGATTGCTGGAGTATCGTGATCTTTTCCTATCATTGCTTGTGAATGAATTGGTTTTGTTCTTTGACTTAGATCCTTCCCAAAAACGATGCCAATTGTGTGTGTAAAAAGCAATAAAATTACCTCGCAGTGATTCTGATGATCTTGATCGAACTTAGCCTTGTTTTTCTCAATTGAAGCTTAATATTTGCACTCACAAGAAAAAGTTGACAACCCGTCACTATGGTCGGGAGGCTCTCCGATAATTAAGCTGGTTCCCTATTAAACTCAATAAAATGAAAATTCTAAGAACAAAGTTCTAAATCTTATGCATATGCATACAAATATATGTGTACCTTTTCTTGGAGAAATAATC
This sequence comes from Monotropa hypopitys, assembly GCA_002855965.1. Lineage (NCBI taxonomy): Eukaryota > Viridiplantae > Streptophyta > Magnoliopsida > Ericales > Ericaceae > Monotropa > Monotropa hypopitys. The sequence goes on from NMUG010010811.1 coordinate 1,708, forward strand.
TATTTATATAGGGGAATATCTCAGTCTTATAGTTCTTCCGGATTACTAGTTTCTCACAAGTAATTGGAGTTGGATTAGGATTTCTCGTCCTAGTCCCAATCGGATTCTTATATATCAATCATTATCTTCATCTTTATCTGATCAAACCCTAATCCATTAGAATTAGGGCTATGTCTGTAACCTTAGGAATCGGACGTCTTATCCAATTGACGATAATAGCGGGACACGTGTGTTTGTTGTCATTCTCTGGTTGGAAAAACACATATACATGTTATGTGTCGTTCTGTCGCACTGGATATCACCTTGCCGCACTCATAGGATGTCAAGCCGCACTCATAGGATCTAATCTCGAAATCTGTGCGGAAATTATGTCGACTTGTATGGCTATACGCCGAACTGGAATAACAACGTGTCACGTATGTACAGGGAATTCAGAATAAACTCTAGCTTCGGTAAAATCCGGAAATACTTACATATTGGGGTCTTCGACCATGACAGCAGTTTCCTGAGCGAATGTATCCTGCAAGACCAATTCGTCTTTCTCCCCGTCCCCTTCGTTCTTCTCGCTTGCTTTGTTGGGAACCAAACTGCCACGGCATGTGGCAATAACCGCAACCTGGGATGTGGGTATCGCCGGAATTCCCGACTTCTTCTCCCTCTGCTTCTGAAGGAATTTCACCTCTTCTAACACCAACCTGGTTGTGTTTTAATTCATAATTAGCCACTAAACCACTAGTGTTAATGGACAATGAATGGATGTGACGATATTAATAAAAAGAACGCGATTTTGAATCAGTGAGATCAAGCCCTAGACTGGATCGGATTAGGAGGATAAGGAAAGATAATAACAGACTCCCGAAAAGTTTACCTCCTTTCGCCTTCATCGTCAGAACCATTAGTTGTGATAACTTGGTCTTCTCCTTCGTATTCTCTGACTCTTTTCCGGAAATTCTTCACCTTCATTGGTTCTTCGATTCAATGTTCTCCGGGCTCCCCGTCTTCTGGGTGGTAAAAAAAAACTCACGGGGTTTCTGTCAGATGTCAGATCATCTCCACGCCTAGCCTTTTTTATTATTCAAACTTTAAAAAAAAAAAACTAATGTCTTTTGAGTAATTATATTTGCAACTCGTTTTTTTCTTGAATACATTCCATTCAAAATAAGTTTTTAAACAAAAATATCCTTAAAATAAATCAAAAGGACTTCGGAAATTAATTTTCAAATTTCAATGCTTCATTCGAATATTAATTTCCAAAATGCAAGTCTCCAATTGAAAGTTAACTTCCAAACAAACTATATTTTTTACATTTTTTTGAATATTAACTTTCAAAATTCATGATGTCATTCGAAAATTAACTTTTGAGTAGAAGTGTGAATTTCAGAAGTTAATATCTAAACAACAACAAATATCGAGAGGTATTAGAGTGATTGATTTGTCATGTGAAGATACATCCGTAAGGGGGGAGACTTCGTCCCCAGTTGTAAGTGATCACTTCATAAAACGAAAGTGGTATAGAAATTCATGAATATACACGATAATTTCATAAGATCATATCTTAAAGTTGATGATCTTCCCACTAGTGCCTATTGTTTGGAAATGAATTCCCGAAATAAACAAACGGGAATGATAAATAACAAATAAAAGCAATTACACAATAACAAAAAGATATGAAGTTTTTTCAAGCACAAAGCAAATTGTACATCTAAGAGCGAAGAGCGAGAGATGATTAAGATTATAATAAATTTGGATATACCCGTAACTCCACAATTGAAACACATTAAATCCTAAGTAAAGACCCAACGAAGAGATACTAAGATCAATTGAACACCTAACATTCTATAGGAACCGAAACTCTGACACTCTTGCATATGTCTTTTCACCAAATCAATATACACGACATATATATATAATATTGTCAATGGGAATCCAAAATCACATGTGAAGCTATAAATATGACCAACTCGTCAAAAAACCCTATCCAAACTAGATTGGGCGAATGTGCGCAAGTGTAGCGTCCTGTGGGCACCCAACGGGCGCAACGATCTATGCATTACAGGACTTGGTCAAATTTCCCAAATTCAAAGTATTCTCAACAATCTCATCTATTAACTTGAATTCTCTTCAACATAATGCAATCCTCTTACAACAAACGTTCCTCTTCGTTGCCGTCTCGTATGGACAATAACCAATGGCAAACATGATTAAGGTCCAAGCACGACTCAGGAAACCTAGCCGCACATATCTAAAAATGAGCTTCCATCTTCAAACCAATGTCGATGACCTAAACAACCCTACACATACGCCAACGAATATATGTCCACACTCCTCATGGAGCTAAAAAAACCCAAACTGATTTGACAAAATTCCTCCAACAATGATGAAATATCTAATGTTGCAACAGAGCCAGTACTAAAATTTAGGACATGGAGTGTGAGACATAAAAATTTTAAAACGGGTATACTATTTAAAAATAAAATTAAGAGATTTAAAAATTAATTATAAATAATAATGATGAAATTTTCCGGTACTCAGCCGAATGGCCAGAAAAAATAATTTGGGGTTCAAGAAAAAAAATATGCAAATTAAGTTGAAATTTTAAAAAAATCTAAACATGAGGGCCTAATTAATAAACCATGGATTTGAGAGGGTAAAAAGTGTAATTTTTTTAAGAAGGGGTCATGTGGTTGTGTTGTATGGATCATCCATGCAATAGTGTTGATCCTTTAACCCAAATCAAGGGATGAGTTCTAACTAAAAGGAAACGTGGTAGAAAAAAACGAAACCAAAACCACCACAGCCCATAGAAACAAACTTAAAACCAGCAAAATGAAACACAGAACCATGACTTCGTGCGATGAAGAGAGAGAGAGAGAGAGAGAGAGAGAGAGACTTGACACGGTGATGTTGGGAACTGAGAGTAGCAGTCAGAGGTGATGTGTGGTTGTGTTTGTCGGCGGTGTGTTGTGGTGTCCGCGTGTAGTGCAAGATGACGAGAAGGAGGTGGTGATCACCGGCATTCGAAGTTGCGGCAACAGCAGCAGCTACGTTGTCACACCCTAATACGGATAACTATCAAGGTAATTATCCTGAAAAATGACGCGACAGTATCAGAAACCCGATCTATCTATCAACAACTATAAATAAATAATTCCATAAATACTGAAATGAAATCTCACCACTACATAAATACTGAAACATGCATATCAAATTAAAAAACTAGATAAAATAAATTTCTGGCTCATCCCACATATGATACAATCGTGGTATAAATATTTTTGAAATAGTAATGTGATAAAAAAATCTCTAAACTCTACATAGATACCTATCAAATGGGAAATCTGACAGAACCTCTACACACTATTACAGCTGGACACGTGGACAATGCTAATCGTTCACCTAGAAAAGAATGGGTATTGTTAGTGGGATTTTTAGGAATACCCTTGAAAGGTCAAAGATGATAATCCGAAATTGATCTTCTAACTTTCTTGAGATTTCTAGACTTCAAGGATTGTTGTGCTGTACTGATTTGGAGATCCCCAAGCTTAACTGTAAAACAAAAACACCTAAAAGGACACCTTGTCTTTCGATCCAGAGGGCTCTCCGATTCTTATGTTAATATTTTGCTCAAATATAACTTAAGTAAAACTGAACTTTACAGAGAATTTTCAAGGGAAGGATTGTGTACCTTGTTCTCCGGTGATTAGTATATTTATATTTTTTTTTGACTTTTCTGCTTCTGGGTCCCCCATCCCACTCTGTGATGTTAATAGGAATGTCTGAGTCAATCTTTTGTCTTTTACATTGATCTGGGCACTTTAATGTTTAAAAACATTAAGTGTGTCTTCCATTAATTCTTGTTTTGTCTTTTTTCTTTCCAATAACGTATTTTCATTTATTAATTAATAACGTTCTGTCTGGTCTGAGTTATTTAATGATTTCGAGTTTCTCACTCCAATAATTAAATAGGACTAAGACTGTGATGACCCGCCCCTCACTACACAATATTGTTTGTTTTGGCCATCAAGTCCCAATGAATTTTCCAAGGAGCACCCATCCTTGTACTAATCCAGGACGAGCACACTTAATTGGGAAATTCTAATGGACTTTGATGACCACACGACTTTAAAAGGCCTTGTGCAAGGTAGGTTCATGATCTATTATTTATATCACTTGTCCACTGATCGGAATGTCCCCCATAGGACTCCAATTGACACCTTAGACTGGGGTGTCACAATCTCCCATACTTGGACCACACATCCTCGTGCGGGGTCAAGATTCTCCTCTGGTCTCACATTTCCAGTTGGTACAGGCTCTAATACTATATGTAATGACCCGTCCCCTCACTACACAATATTATTCGCCTTGGCCGCCAAGTCCTATTGGACTTTCCAGGTGGTCACCCATCCTTGGACTAATCTAGTACGAGCACGCTTAACTAGGAAGTTCTAGTGGACTTTAAAGCTCACACGTTTTTAAAAGGTCTTGTGCGAGGTAGGTTCGTGATCTATTATTTATAGAACACATAACTTACATCCACCAAGCGATGTGAGACTTGTCCATTGATCTGGATGTCCCCTCTTGGGACTCTAGTTGACACCTTAGACTGAGTGTCACAAAGACTTCTCATCCCAATCAATTCTTGTCCATTGATCTGGATGACAATTCATTTTGACTAATATTCGGCACAAAATACATCTTTACCTAGCTCATATCCAATTCGGCAAATGTACTATAGCGGTACCTTTGTCGCAGCACTATTCATCTCATTCTTTTATGATTGGGACTACTGTTCTATGTGCGAGAATGTTTTTTATTCTATGCAGGAACAAATTTCCCAATCAAATAAAAAAACAATAAACAATTTTTTTATTATTACATTTTCACTTTTATGCTTTGCACTTATTTTTATCTACCTCAAAAAACCCATAGCTTTACCTAGTACTTAGTCATGATTAAACTATAGGGAAAGCAATATTTTTGCGAGGGATGGCAATTCGCCCCGCCCCGTCCTGAACCCGTCCCGCCCCGGTCGAAGAGTTTTTTTTAAAATTTTTGGATATCGAGTAGGGTTAGGGGGGGATTTAAAAATCCGATGTGTTTCGGAGCGGGATGGGTTTGATATTCCACTGCCTCAAAAAAAACCACCCCAAAATTTTTAATGTATATATATATTTTTATTTAATATTTCCACCTTTATAATTAAAATTACTTTATATTAATAACATTTCTCATTTTTTTATTTTTAGTTAATGTTATTTTTGTTATTTTTATGTAATTTTTATTTTATGCTAATTTATTTTTTATTGATTTTACATAAATTTAGTGATAATTTACATTTTTAAAAAAATATTAGAAAAATAAGACAGGGCAGGTAAACCCGATACCCGATAGGGGCGGGGGTGTCCAAAAAATACATGGTTGGGTTAGGGACATAGGCAAGATTTTTTGGGGCGGTCAGGGTTCGACAAAATCCGCCCAACCCGTTTCGTTGTCATCCCTATTTCTGGCCTGTGTCTATTCTTTTAACTAGGACATGCCATACCTGATCATTTTTTTATTATACCGTTCCGAATAGTGTTTTAAGAAAAATGACGGAAAAAAGGGGCACATCTTTTAAGGATATGACAGACACAATTAATGCAATGACAGTGCATTAATTGTCACCGCCTTAGAAAAGGCGACTTGTCCAACGAGATTAAAAAAATTGAATTCCTATAAAACCCTACTTTTATTCACTCATTTCGCACCGACTCGAATTTCTTTCGGCTTTCTTCTTTCTTTGATCCTCTCGCGCTTCTGTTTGCCATTCAAATCCATTGCTTTACCTTTTTCTTTTGTAAGTTCTTCTATTTTCTCTAAAAAATTTCTTCTTTCAATTGTTTTTCATAAGTGTCTTCCGAAATTGGTGCAACACTCCAGACAAGATGGAGCAATTCCATCAAATGTATGGCATTCCTGATGATGTCGCCACAGAGCTTGCATCTATCGACCATTATTATCATGATAATATCGAGAGAAATACTATATTCATTTCTTTGATTCAGATTATCGAAGGGGGAGTTAGATTCTTCTTCATCATTTTTTCACAATATTTTATTTCGTTGGAGGCTCCTCCCAATACAAATAGCTCCCAGCATTTCTTGGATGATTATGAGCATCGCCGAGCTTAATCGTTGTCTGGGCACAAACCTAGATTATAATGACATTATGCACAATTATACCATATGCCACACCAATTATATGACCTATTATGTTAAAGCTCGCCGAAATCGTGGCACCCTCATTGAGATATTGCACGACTCTTCGAAAGGTGCAGACGAATATTATCTGATAGTCACTGGGAATTGGGAGCACCCAACTGATGAGAATCATGTTATTTACCTTCCCGATACTGCTTGGCACAAAACTTGTTTGTACAATTGATGATCCAGAAAACTGAATAAAGTGATGAATAAACCAGAAAGTGGAGTGAATCACCCAAGTGCAAGTGATTTAGCCCTTAAGTTTATCGCTCAAGCATAATACTGGTAAGACCAGGTCATTTCTTCATAGGGACTATGGTTTGTAATTGAGATTAAATTCAACTTAGTACTTAATTAAATAGAAATGGCTATGGAATTTGGAATGGCGATTTGAGTCACCCAATGAGATAACAGAAATGAAAGCTAATTTCAAGAAGATGGAATTCGATCCTTGGAATTAATGAGAACCAATGATTTAACCTTACTACCCCCCAATTATATTTTACAGAGAATTTATCCAACTGACATTAGGATAAAATCTGGAAATTACGATCATAAAACTTGAATGTGAATACTCAAAGAACAACCAACTAATATTATGTTTCTCCTTGGAGGATATTATAATCAAACCCATTTAACAAGAAATGGAGATTTCAATGGAAACAGATCTACTAATCAATTCGGGTCAATTTAGACCAAGTCAGGATCCAAGAATTGAATATGCCAATCCTTGGATTGTCAATACTCAATCAAGAATATACTCAACTCCAAATGATCTCAATCATGTAGATCTAGCACCAATTCATCTCAGCCATTAAATTCTAAATTCGATTGAGAGTTAAGATAATTAGATCATTAGATCCCTTAAATTCTTTGGATCGAATCCCTTTGAACTAGTGATTCATAAGAAACCAAATAGATTGGAATAAATTGAAATAGCCAATGAAAGGTAAGAAAATTAACTTGACAACTAAACTAGCTTGCATTAAGATTGAAGTGAAATTAATAGCTGTCTATAATAGAAATTGAAATAGAAATAAAAAACTTAGATGGAAAAATAAAATTGCAAAAAGTAAGTTCTATCCTATCCTCTAAACCCTACTTAGAATCAAAAGAGAAGCCTTAAAGTTGGACCCTCTAATTGGGGACTCCTTCTCAATGAGTGTTTGATCCTATTTATAGGTCCCTTTGACAATTCCAGAAATAACCCAAACTTTGGGGTTAATTACAAAATATCCCTTGAAGTTCATTCAGCTCCATAGTTCATTCTCCTTCTTCCTTAATTCATGAATTTCCGGAAATTCTCATTCCTTCTTCTGGAAATTTGGAGTGTTGGTTTCTTCTTTGATTCTGCAACATATTGCTTTTACCGGGAATTTGAATCATTCATTCCCGGTAGTTGGAACTTCTGTCAGCTTCCTCTTTGGCATTGTTACTCCTTTTTCCGGTAATTGATCTCTGAACTCCTAGGAATTCAGTTTCTTCTTCCAGGAGAGTGTGCTCTATTTCAATCTCATCTTCTGGTATTTCTGGAATTATGATTTTCCTCTTCAGATAGAGCACTTGTTCTATCTATTGTCCTCCAAAACATGACCTGCAAACTTCTCACATCCCAAGACATACATAACCATGCAATTTGCTTATTTTTAACATGAGAAACCCTTTCAAATATCAATCAAATAATTCACACGGATGACAAGCTTGCAACGTTGAATTCAAGCAAAAATTAAGAGAAATGATGGCAATGATTTGCACATTTGAGTGCCAATCATACCCCTCAACTTGGGACTTGGTAGTCCCTAGCAAGCAATGGTTCTAATAGTATAATACCCAAGGAACAACATGCCAACTATTTAAACACACAAATTCAGCTTCTATTTCAAGTAAGATGGCAAGGCTTCAAAACAAAGTATTTCACATTAACAAAAAAGGATTATCAACATTAAGTCATGCACTATGATTACCTCAACTTTTCCAGTTTCAACTTCAAATCTTACCATGGGGGTCACTCAATAAAAAGGTAAATTCACTCAAGCAACAAGGGTCAAATTTAGGGAACCACACAAGGATTTAATTAATGAAAGTCAAAACCAATACAATGTATGGAATTTGTCTGCATAAATGGAGTGAATAAAAATGCATGCTAACTGCCAAGATCAAGGACCCATATTGAAATAAAACACTTAAAGATCATGTTGGACTTTGGGCTTTTGATGAGTGAACAGGGTAAGAAATATTGAAATGAGAATCCTATAAAGCGTGGTCAACTACCCCATTGTCATTTCATGTAAAAACTTCATTACTTCTGATCATGTACAATCATACCCAAAAGATTCACTATTCCTGAAAAGATCTACAAGTGAGTGCAGTCAACAACCAAGAAATTTACAAAGTTCATAAGTGTTTTCTCTTCAGAATTCCCTTCATTCCAATTCTACAATTTTCTCTTTTTCCTTTCCCTTACTTCCAGATGGTTCAGTAGGTTTTTCAGATGCCAAATTTACAGGTTCAGTGGCTAGGGGAGGTCTATTAGGTGGCATCCTTGGCATTTTTGGAGGTGGTCCACCATTTGTCCATCTCATTATTCCCAATATTCCATTCATAATGATCTGTTCCCTCACAGATGATTGGTTTGTCTCCTGAACCAGTCACTTTCCTCCTTTAAACATTGAATCTTGCCTTCTTTCCATTAATTTAATTTTTTCATTGTTGTCCTTTTGTCTTTCCTCCATTTGCCTTAGTCCTATCGAATCAGATTTCTGTTGCTTTATCAATGCATTCAACCTCTTTGAATCTTCATCTTGCTTAACCATCAACATTTTCATAAGTTCTTTAATCTCCTCAAGGTTCTACTTAGTTCCAGGATCAATTGTAGGGATGGTTGG
>NMUG010010812.1:0-10833 GCA_002855965.1 Monotropa hypopitys
TAGGAGTCATTGTGTTGGTTGTATGGACTCTCTATTGCGTCAATTTGATATTCCCAAAAATAGATTTGAACCCCCTCCCAAATTTTGGAAAAACCCTAATTTGAATTGTTTTTGGAAGATTGGGGAATTTGGGAATTTGAAATGGAATTATTAAATTGATGCCCGAAATGGTAAATTGGTACCTTGAAACTTTTGAAAAACTTTGATTTTTGTCGTTGGGCGTAACTTGAGAAAATTGAAAAAACGTAGACTTTGGAAATCAATCAATTGGATTGTATCGGATTTTGATCCTTGAGTTGACTTATCTTATATGGGATTTTGATCCACGGGATTTTGATCCACGGGATTTTGATCCCTGAATATTCTACATTCACGATATTGCGCAATAGGGATTTGACTGGGCCCTCTCGTCGAGTTGGGTAATAGGAGAATCATATGGTTAGTTTAGTTGATGAGCTATTAGTGCGGAATTAGCCGAAACTATACTCATTAAATGTGATAAACCTTATTTTGATAAAGAAAATGGAAATGATTTTGGAAACCCCTTATTTTAATAAAGTAATAAATTTGACATGGAAACTTGGTTGTTTGGAAAATGTTTTGGAAACACTTGATCTTGGAACTTGAAGAAAATGGAAACAACTCTTAACTTGATAAGTATTTCAAAATCTTTCAGGTCCTCCATGTATGCATCACATATTTAATTCTGTACATTGACACGCACACACGGCTATCACATATATCTCCTATTCATATTTCTCTACTAGGCGTATGTCTAACCCTCTATTTTTAGGGAAAGAACCATTGGCATAGCTTGAAGTGGATTTCCAAAACACTTGAAGACTTTTGAAGGCATCTCCATTGTACTTCATTTCTCATCTTTTATTTCTGCACTTTATTTCATGTTAATGGTTCCCGGTTGTAATAATTAGACTATGGACTTTACTTGTGCCTGCCTGCAATTGACATGGTGTGTGTGGACATGTGGATGGTATTGGGATTGGTTGTACTTTAATTTTAGTAGTTTATTTACATTGCTCTAATATCATCCTTTCAAAAAATAGTTTAAAATTCTGGGGCCGTTACAGATTGTCTTCTCATCTTATCTTTGTATTAGTTGAGAGTTTAGTTATAACGAACCCGAAATTTTAAACCATTTTTTTGAAAGAATGATATTATAGCATTTTAGATAAACCACTAAAATGAAGCCACAACCAAATCCAACATCGTTCACATGCATAATGACAATCACAGGCAGGCAATGATAAATAAAGTCTTTTCTAATTATTATATAATAGGGTACCGTTAACTTTAAATAGAAGTGCGGAAAATAAAGAAAGAGTACGATACATGAGTGAAGTCTTCAAAGTCTCCAAGTAAGCTAGGAAATTCGCTCCAAGCTACTCCAAAGGTTCTTTTCCTAAAAATAGAGGGTTAGGCATACGCCTAGTAGAGAAACTTAAACAAGTGCGTGCCAAAATATAGAAATAACATATGATGCATGCATGGAGGACCCGAAAGATTTTGAAAGAGATATCACACTAAGAGTTGTTTTCCAAAATATTTTCCAATGAACCAAGTGTCCAAGTGAATCCATCACCTTATCAAAATAAGGGTTTTCCCAAAAATCATTTTCCATCTTTCCTTATCAAAATAAGGCTCACCATAATTAATGATTTATAAAAAGTTTAGGCTAGTTCTGCGCTACTAGCTCATCAACTAACTAACTGGTAGTATTGCCCGACTCGACGGGAGGGTCCAGTCAAACCCCTATTGTGCAATGTCGTGAACGTATAATGTCCAGAGATCAAAATCCTGGGGATCAAAATCCCGTATACAATAGCCAACTCAAAGGATCAAAATCCAACATCATTTACCAATTGATCTCCAAAATCATGTTTTCTCCAATTTCTCAAGTTAGGCCCAACGACCAAAATCAATGTTTTCTAGTGGTTTAAAGATACCAATTTCACATTTCAAATGTCAATATCACAGTCCCACCTCAAATTCCCCAAATTCCCAATTTTCCAGAATCAACTCAAATTAGAGTTTTTATAAAATTTGGGGGGTTTCAAATCAAAGCATGAGGATATCAAGTTGACACTCTAGGGAGTCCACACAACCCCTACAACAACTCCTAGACACGATTTCTAACTCAATCAAGACTCGAGACACAACCTACTTGCATCAACGAAGGATTTGACAAAATTAAAGAGGGAGGAAGAGAGATACGCATGTATATATATCAAATGGTTAGGATACTCTACCTCTTTGAAGCAAACATCTACACCCTAGGTGAGGGGTTGCCAATGGTTGCACGAACTATGCACGTCACCGGGAAGCTCTCTTAAAGCTCTTCAACGTTAAACCTTGGGATTTTTGAAAAATCCCAACCAAATCACCTTGAGTTTAGAGAGGAGGGAGAGACAATTGAGAGGGGAAATGAGAAAGAGGTAGAGAAAGAAGAGGGAAATAATATTCTGGGTATTTTAGGGCAACCCTTACACATATAGAAAGTGTTAAGGTTGATGGGAAATGACCAAAACACCCTCCACTTAAATCCCAAAAATCTGATGTCCGGGTACTCACAACCGGTTGCAGGGAATATGGCAACCGATTGCGGTTGTCTCTTCCCGCAACCCTTGTGTTTGGGTGTACGAGAACCGGTTTGGGGTAGGGGTTCCGGACACCCCAAGCTGATGCGGGTACCGGTTGTACAGCATCGGGGAACCAGTTGCGGATTCCTCAGGTGGCTTCCCTTCCTTGGTGCCTTGGCACTTGGGAACTAGTTGCACTTCATCCGGGTACCAGTTTCGGGTGTCTCTAGCCCGAAACATGATGCGGAGTATTTTGGACACCAAATCTTCATCTGAACTCCGAATTGAACGATTCAAGTTGCGTTGGATTCGTAATTAAATTCTATATGAAATTATAAGATCAAACACACCAACAACCAAGAGAAGATTTTGAGATCAATAAAAACAAAATCTAAGGAGTAGAATTTAGGAATTCTAGATTTAATTCATGAAATTCTAGACCGTTACAATCCACCCTCCTTAAAGAAATTTCGTCCACGAAATTTACATCATCGAGAATAGAAGATACAATCAAGAATAAGAAAGATGTTACAAGGATCGAACAACCCTAGATATTCCTCTCGAATCCAAGATGCAAACAAGTTGTTTCTCGAAACTAGCAGGAACAAGGACCAATGGCGACGACAAGGTCCTTACTACCCGAGACATTAGTGTAATAATAACAAGAGCCTATGGTTCCTAAGAAGGTTATCAAGTCGAGTATGAGTCCAATAAGATGAATATACAAGGGAGAATCCAAATTTCACATTCTCATACGCACTCCCGAAGTCACTACTTGCCCGAATAGCCAAATGTGCAACGGTTTCAAGGAAAATCAAGAGGGAGGATAACCATCTCAACCCCAATCTCAAACCACAACCAACAATATAGGTATCCACGATAAGGTATAAGATAGGATGATGTGTACAGTCACCATGAAATGCCAAACTAAGGAAAGAGACCCCATCGAAAAGAGGAAAGCACCATGCTTCTGCTACATTTCACCACACCCAACCATTCATATAGTAGGAGATCTTAACAAAGAAGGGGGAGTTCCAAAGACTTTGGCCCCGGAATACCACAAAGGAGTCGGTACCACCCAAATGATTACATACCAACACTCCAAAATTCTGAAATTTGAATGTCAACAACACATGCCGATATGGTATGGATACACTGATACAATACGGACATTCCAACACGATACGGACATGCCGATATGATATGGATACGCTGATACGATATAGGCACGCCGATAGAATACGAATACACCGATAGGATACGAACACGTCGATATGATATAGAAGGAAAGAAGGAACCACAACCACCAAACTTGAAATAGAGATGGTGTCACACTCTGGAAAATTTAGGTATTTTCCATCCGTTCCAATAAATCCAATAAATCGAATTTCGGGATTTATTTCCATTTCCTTCAGAGTTGGCCGATTGTTGAAAGTTCGAATCCTCGTGTCATTGGAATCTTGGTTGTCTTGACACACCTAAGATCATATCAAATCGTTTCAAGTGAGTTTGCGGCATTAGAAATCCTCGTCATAGGATGCGTTCGGTTTCAAAGTGTTCGGGTAAGCCCGTGAGTTGTTCTTTGATCATATAAATGATTATGGACTTGAGGAAGGCCTTGGAGTGACCTTAGAATGTTTTTTTGGTGTCTAGGACCTTGTGGGAATGTTCGGGGTTGCGTCGGGAAGGTTCGGGATCGATTCGGCAACATTTTGGCTTCATCATCAAGGTCCCCGTCTGGACGAGGGGTGCTCCCTTCCGGACGAGCGATCAGTGACTTTATGGAATCCTATAGCGAACCTCGTACAAACCATTCCAGGTCTCGTCCAGACGTACGGGGTTCCTCGTCTGGACGATGGTGTTCCCGTCCGGACGGGGCAGCGGATGTGTGTGTTTTTAAGTGCAGGGATCTCATTTAATTTGGTCCAAAACATTTCCCCTCAACCCCTAAGTCCGAAAATCTCCCCCTCTTCTCTCCAAACCCTAAAAACATCATCTTCTCTCCTCCCTCCACTCCAACCTACTAAGATTCAAGGTTTCGCCCCATCTTCAACGACAAAGAGCGTAGCAAGGACTTCGCGTCCATGGTCTCGGATCATTCCGACTCGGTAAGTTTCTCTCCCTCTCAAATCCTAGTGTTTTTCCTCCTCTCATGGTGATTCCTAGATCGTTGTAGGTTTTGGCTTCAAGGATCGTCGTAGAGCGTCGTGAGGGCTTTGCGGTGGTGGGCCTGATTCGTAGCGGTACGTTGGGCATTTTCCGGTGACTCCTCCGGTGACTTGTCCGGCGACTCTCCGGTAGGTAAACTCTTAACTCCTATCTTGTGTGCGTGCGTGGGTGTCTATAGTATTCTTATCCATCATTGATTTGTATCAATTTCACAATCCATGTCGTGTATCGTATTTGATTTTACATGTCGTAGTATTTGGGTCTATAGTGCTTGAGGTGACTTGGATTGGGTTCGATGGTCATCATAGGATCGATAGTGAACTACTTGGGTGTCGTATGGTGATCGTTGAGTCGGATAGAGGCCTTTGGAGTCGATGGCCATTAGGTGTTTGATGAAATGCTTGAATGAGCATTAGGTTGTGTTTGAAGAGTTTTTGGGTTGCTTGGGTTGTCATAAGACTCTTGTGGTTGTTTGGTTGGTCACTAGGATCCCCTTGAGTTAGTATTGATCCTTAAACTATGCCTTGGTCTTGGTTGTTGATAATTGGGGTGAATGTGGGTATTGTGAGGTTGGGCGTCATTGGGTTCCCCTTGAACGTGTCGTACCTATTCTTTTGGCTTGGTGGTGGGTTGCCCTTGAATGAGTCAAGGATCGTGGAATGATTGATGGGAACTTAACAATAAACGCAATGAATTTAATGAACGACAAATACGGAAATGGATCCTACGAGGACCACTCCTTGGCGATCTTAAATCATTCACCAAATTCTCACCTTATGGAACAATAATGAACATGTAAGGAGTGTTGGGGTCCGATGTCGTAAGGGGGTACCATTTAAGGGATTGGGAAGGAGTTTGCCCCAACCCTTGGGATTGTTATCGGTACGTGGATATGGAATATGTCTTGGCACGTTACCATGAAATGTGTTTTCTTGTGGGTTAATGGTACCTACCCGGGTTTAGGAAGGAGTTTGCCCTACCCGCGTACGACCCGAGTTTAGGAAGGAGTTTTCCCTACTCAGTTGTGATTTTTGTGTGGGATTACTCGTGGGATCTCCTTGAGCCACTAAGGGGATTATGCCGAGAATGAGTTCGATGTTGTCCTACGTGACTCCCTTGTGTCGCCAAGGGGGAATAGTCGGATATGGACCTCTGCGATGTCCCGTGACCCAGTCCTTGTTTGTGGTGGGTAGGACCTAGTGCGACCTCCTAGTACGTGACTCATATAGTCGACGATGTGGGTAATGTCGGAATGGATGGCTTGAGATCCCTTGTTTCATCAAGTGGAGACAATTGTTGATAATAAATGAATAATGAAAAATCTACCTCTTTACCTAAATATGTTTCAAAGTTAAATAACACATGGACCTATAACAGTGCTTGGATTGTTGGGGCTTGGGAATGAGGTAGTGAGGTTGTTGTGACATGGTAGCTTTTGGTGTCGTTTTACCGGTTGGGTGGTTGTCTATCTTGCAGTGTCATAGCCTCGTTTTACTTTTGGGTTTGCACTTACCTATCACGAGTGAGAGTGTTGGATTACCTTGAGGTCTAGCGATTGTTACTGTACTTTTGTGCCTTGGGTTCTCCCCTTTCTTTACCCGTGTGAGGACACTTAGGCACATATTTGCGTATGTGCACTTGCTAGTAGTTAATGGTTTTCCTGCTGAGCCGTGGAATGCTCACCCTCTTTCTTTTCTCTTTTTAGTCTATTTGCAGGGTGCTGTTCGTTGGTAGATCTTGCAGTCTGGCCAGCTGATGGATCCCTTTGGCGCGTATAGCTTTGATTCTCTCCTGTACCTCCTGGGTACTTCTCTGTACATCCTTTCAGTTTCAGTTGTTGTAGTAGAAAGCTGTTGTACCTCATTCCGCTTTTCTTTCAGTAGATGTACCTTCTCTCTCTTTTCTGTATCATTTGTAAGGTAATGAATATTCTACTGATTGTGATGGATAACACTAGTTAACACCTCCTCTTTTTGGTAATTGATTCAAAAAAAATATGCTTGAAATGTTTTTATTAAAATTGAGGGGTGTTACAGATGGAACTCAAGATTAGTTCATCACTAAGGACATAAATCATTAGACTGATACATTTAAGGTCAACTACTTGACTGAACAACTGGTACTAATCCACAAATCTCTATCGGAGTCTCACACTACTCTATAAACTTTGAGATAACTACATGACTGAGTATAGAACTTTAAGACCAATTTTACACTAAACATCCTTCAACCAATAAACTCAAGAAAGACAACAATCCTCACATACAACCAAACCCGCACACATACCTAGTACGGTACCGAAACGACTCATGGAAGTTTGTTTTGAGATGCGTTGGCCAACTGCCTTCTCAAATCAATCCTTTTTAGTCATTCCTACACTATATAATACGGACTATGCATACACTCGGTCATGCTAAACATCACTATACAGCTAAGTCCGTGAAATCGACCCAAAGAGACACACGTTGTACCCGAAACTCTCAACACATCTGCACAATACGAACAACATTTTACCTTCCTAACCAAATCACAATACCAACACTCACCAGACTCCAGACCAACAACAACACCTACTCTCGCAAACACAACATCGAGAAGGGAAATTCTCCCTACATCAGAGGTGTTCAAACATCCAAGGGGGTAAAGCCATAATAGATATAACTATAAATCCGAGTTGCAGAACGATATCGCGAGAAAGAATGCCCATAAGAAACCAATGCACCGAAGAGAAACAAGAGCACGGTTGGAAGATGAGGAAGTCCACAGGATCCCACCATCTTCTCCCATGACAAGGAATGGTGACAATGGGCAACTCCTCCATGTCGATGCTTCCTAGGAGAGAGCCAAACACATAACGGGTGGTTTTGCAACCTCGAGAAGGCAAATACACTAGAAGGGGTAGGTAGATTGCATCGTACAAGACAAAAATGCACTATATCTCAACTGGGCACCACAAGTTCCGGTATTCCTAAGGACCACCTGAAGGATACGATGAAGAATAGGAGTGACATAAGAATCTAGGTAGGGATAAGTCAGGAATCTCTCAACGCAACGAGCTCCTCCCATTGTTGCCAACCAACATCGATGAGATACGAGAATATCAAGAATATGATTAATACATCAACGAGTAGTCAACTTCCAAATCACCTGAGATCAAGCCATCTAACACCGGCTAGAGTAGGACACGAACACGTACCATCAACACTTCAATCAAAGATGGATTGATATCATCGTCCACTCGTACAAACCTGCAGGGATAGCGAAGACGAGGAGCGACTAAAGGGAGAACAACACTCACCAATCCATGGCACTAATGGACATATCAAGGATAGGCATACCGAAGGTAGCATGCAACTTGGGCATCACACAACACTCGTGATCAAAGATAAGGAGAGAATGCCCCAACTATGCCTAGAAGCACACCCTCACGATTATACACCAAAGCTAAGAAGTGGCCACTAACTCCAAGTTCTAATCACGACCTTCATCTGAAGGTTCGACTATACCTCTTCCTTGAACAATCTTCTAAGAGACTCTCATGCACACCAATGTGCCAATATCCCAACATCCTTGAACCGAATACCCACTCTCAATGACTAACTCGGCTAAATCTTTATCACCCAAAACATGAATGACCCAAACAGAATCCATATTTCGTGTCAATCACTCCAAATCACCGTTCGCATCTAAATCTCTAAGTCACCAAGTGACGTCAATCTTACCTTCGTAGAAACCTCAAGCCATTACCAATATAGGAATGATCCACAAGGTCTATCCTAGAAGATCAATAAAGTTCCCTCATTACTCATCATCAAAGTTCTAACGAACCCTATCACAAACTTCTTCGAATTCCTGTGACGGTCCCAATTTTCTCGTAAGACACCCTACTCATTGGCCAACAATTTCTATACACGAGCACTACCGACAACTTGAACTTCGTGATTCCCATCACATCCTATTAAAAAGGGTCATCCAACCACCCATGATGAACTAAGCACCACAAAACAAGGAAAATAGGAAACTAGTCCCACTTCCACAATCCAAATGATCACACTTGTCACGAAGACACGACACCAACTGAGCATTAAGGCGAGTTAGACACAAGTCTAAGCCCCCAAATCATCCAACAAGACTAAATTCACAATGACACACTATCACTTATACTTTCACTATGCTAACTCTAATTACCTCAAATTACTAACTCAGCTCTTTCTTATCCTCAAGGTACAACTCAAACCATAAAAGAAACACTTAAACTTCTCTCATCGATCTCACTCAACCAAGAATTTTCTAACATCGCCAAGTACTACATCTATCATCATTTCCAAGCACATTGAACTTTCCTCATTCACCTCGACTACATCCTCATATGATTCCTCATTCCCTAATAATTTGACTAAGAGGGTAAGCCATAGTGGCTTGTCAAAGAAACCTCAAACAACTCCAAACTATATTCTAAAGACAACTCTAGTTCCTGACTAGGGCTGTAAATGAGCCGAACCGAGCCAAACTGTGTAAGGTTCGGGGTCCGTTTGTTAGTGTGTATGATGGGCTCCAGTTTGGCTCGAGCCTGAATAAACAGGCTCGAGTTTGGCTCAAGCCTGAATAAGCAGGCTCGAGTTCGGCTCGGCTAAAAAAAATGAGGCTCGAGCTCGGCTCGGGCTCGGTTCGACAGAGATCTTTAAACTAAACGAGTCAAACCGAGCCAAATCTGGGCTCGATTTCGGGTTCGGCGAACCATAAAAAAGTTTTTTTAAGTTTTTGTCTTCCACTCTAAATACTAATGGGTAAATCTACATTTCCAAACTTTTTCACGCATGTATTCTTTTGTTTTCTTATTTATTCAATAATATATTAGTAATATTTATTTTAACATAATATATATTCTTTTAACCCAGGTTCGCGAACCTGGTCGAGCCGAATACTGTTAGGTTCGAGTTTGGCTCATTTATCTAACGAGTCTAAAATTAAGGTTCAGGTTCGGCTCGTTTAATAGACGAATCGAACTCAAATGAACTTTTACCGAACCAAGTCTCGAATAGTTCGCGAGCGGCCCTGTTCATTTACAACCCTATTCCTGACTAAGGGTAGGGTCTATTATCGTCAGACACACCTGAACGTACCAACCGACTTGATACATAATCACAAGAGAGACCTAACAACTGGAGTACCACTTAAGCATAGATTTCGACTATGACTTGGCCTAATCTCAACAAAATACCTTCCAAACTAAGAGGTATAACTCCCATTAGGTTCTCTAACCCAATTCTGCCTAGCATTGAACACAAATCTCAACTTCGCTAGAAGGAACTAATCCAGGCTCACGGCTAAACATGCAGAAGAACATATTCAGGGGAAAGGAATCAACCCCAGGAGGAGCGAATGTCAATAAGGCTATCGAGTGATCCACATTCAGAAAGAACATGGTGAGGGCCAAGTCTCAATCATGAGGATGCAGTCAACTCCTATGTCATAGGGAACGACACTCAACAGGTTGACATCATAGATGTGGCGTTACTCTACAAGGAGTACCAATCGATGACCTCATCAAGATGACAAGAAGATTCAAGGATTCGATTGCAAGACGGTATGATGATTGTGGTGACTGTTTGTCCGGAGGGTACCGCTTATCCTTCGGGTAATGGCCGGATGACTGAAGGTGAGTGCTTCGGCTGTAAGCTTCGGACACCTATAAGAAAAGAGGGTCAACCTGCTTGGCTCCTGCAACCACAAAGGTTAGTGCCCACCGGTCGGCAGCGACCGAGAGGGGCCTCCGATGGCAAAGTCAGCGACTGGTAGAGAGAGAAACTGTAACTGAAATAAGGGATCGGAGAGATACCAGAGTCTGGACCCATGAATAGTGTTTTCATGGGGTATTTATAGGGCGTGCTGACTTGGTGCCAAAGATGCAGGCGTGTGATGCACACGGGCGGGAGGCTGTGTACTGACGTCAGCCCTACAATGTTGTTGGGCCGCTGAACCGACCCGGGCCACGTCAGCAGTTGTACGGCCGACCCGTGTGCCACCTGCCGAAGGTCATTGTTCCCTGCTGCTGCCGATGGTGGAC